>JACEIK010005064.1:0-79734 GCA_018107945.1 Datura stramonium | reverse complement strand
GCATGTTCATCTTTTTTTATTTTAAATATGTCACATTTATATCAAGTCTAAACACAATGTAATTTTCTATTTTTTTTCTTTTAGAAAATAAATAATTTAATAGAAAAATAAATAGGAGACTAAAAATGAAAGTTTCTTTTTCAGATTTACTCATCACATTGTTAGACAAAATAAAAATATTGGATGCAACGATATTTAAATATTTGGTGAAGTCACAATTTGATAGTATGTCTTAACGATATTTTTTTGGGCCATAAAAAGCATTTTTCATTATGATTTTATTATTACTGGAATGACATTTCTCTTCTCAAATAGAGGAACAATAATCTAAAAACATCTTCATGCCAAATAGAGGAACAAATCCAATAACAACAGATTTTATGCCAAGCTTCAACATGGTTTTTCGATTCTTCTTCTCACTCCTGCTTTGCTTAGAATTACCCCCTTGTGTGCTAGTACTTGAATTTTTCATAATATTTTGGAATGATCTTCTAAGATATCTTCTCTTATCTGTGGAAAAATGTTAAATCGATAGATAAAATTTAAACATAAAAAAGATGAAATGATGATAATGCAAATATGAAGTGAATGAATTGACATTTCAGTGTGGAATTTATAAGAAGATACAAGTATGTGAAGAGACATTTTAACAAATAACATTAAAAGTGGAAGATAAAAGGAATAACAATTAAACTCAATAATTAGGGGAAGATGTAAGAGTTTTGCTACCAACTTTTGGGCATTTAATAGAAGGGCAATAATGTCCTTCAATATTATAAAGGACATTTTGGTATTTTAACTATTTTACTTGGGGTGTTACCACTTATACAATAATATGATGTATGTATATATATTTTTCAAGATAGTTAAAGTTGAAGAATTTAGATTCCGATTACATTGCTAAATAAAATTAGTCCTATACTAATAGACCTTCAATAAAGTTCTGTATTAAGCATAACATCAAAAATTCAAAACCCATAGAGTCCAACCAGACAAACGGTCAAACAAGGACTCATCATATGTGCTCCACGGAAAAAAGTATATGGCAAGAGGCTATTTAGTCTTTTTCTTTTAATTATACAGCAGAAAGATTGGAAAAATAAAATCAATCCATCATGTTGAAGACTATAATAGTAAGTTGCAAAAAGAATTTAACTTATAATGTCATGTATCAGCCAAAAAAAGGAAGCTTTGACACAGACAAACAATAAATATTATAGTATAAAGTATTTTGGGAAAAAGAATTAGAAAAAAGAAAAGAGAATCAACTCCAAAAAGGCAAGAACTTACTGAGGCCATAAACAGTGACGGAGAGACTATCGACCTTGACCAGTGGCGGAGGAAGATGGTTGAGTTTCAGAGTCCACTGGGGTTGTCAAGACGGGAAAAAGAGTGTGAGAGAGAGTGAAAATTTATAGGGTTTTTTAGTTTTTGATTTTGGAATTAGGGATTTAATTCAAATCCCAATTAGAGGAAATAATAGAAAACGACGAAATTTTATTTATTTGAAGAAAAAAATGTTGAAGCTTTATTTAGTTAGAAGAAAAAAATGTTGAAGCTAAAAACAATAGAAAAACGACGGAGTTTTATGTATTTAGAAGAAAAAAAATATTGAAGCTAAAATATCAAAAAATTGTGGTTAGCTGAATTCGAGCACACGACGCCATGTGTAAAACTGAACTCATTGACCACTAAACTAAGTTTCTCACTTGTGCTAAGGGTTCAATACTTAATGTATACATGTAAAATAAAAATTGAATCCTATATATATAGTGTAGTTTCTCAATGATGAACCCCTCAACTACATGTAGATCCATTCCTGGTGCTTTAAGGCCCATTAGTGGTGCTTTAAGGCCCATTAGGGTAATTAAGTTAACTCTAATAATATCTATATTAAACAAACATATGGGTATTTCCAAATATACAGAAGATTCTAAATATCCTAATGTAAATATAACTTCTATGCTATATTCTCTCCACAATCAATTAGGGTTTAGGCTGTGACATAGAGATTGCTCCAACATATCGTGACAACAACCGTAGACCGGTAATTTCAGTCATGGTTCAACCAAGCCTTCGCTTTTGCTACACAAAAAATAAATAAATTCTCATTTTATTATTTACGTATTAATCTAATTAATTTAGATTAGTAATAGACATGTCTACTTACATTGATATTAGAGCCATAGATTGATTTTCGTCCAAAATAAAATTCAGTTTTTCTTTTTCTGTTTAAATTAAATATAGCATTTCTGTATTTTTTTCTACATAATTGGAAATAATAAATTAATTTTATGACATTGATTTAGAAAATTTTAAATCGATATTTAAAATTATTTTTGAATCTGACATTAGAGTTTTCATAAATCAAAGCAAAAAATTTTAAGAAATCTGAAAAATGTTTCAGATTTGGATTGTAAAACAAATAAGCTTTTTTTTTCAAGAACTAAAAACGCTCCAGATTTTGATTTAAAAAAATTGGCGGCAGTAAGATTAAAGAAGAAGAGAAATTAGATTTTTTTAATAATATTATTTTAGATTTGTTAATTTTTAATGTTATAATATTTAATTAAAAATATCAGAGCTTGAGCTCCATGGAAAGTGGCGGCTAATAAGAAGAGATGAGACATAGGTTTCTCTGTATAGAGCCCATTTGTTAAGTCAAAAGAAAATGACTTTTAACTGCTTAAATATTTTTTAAATATTGTACTCTATTTTATAAATAAGCAGTTATGTGTTTGGATAAAAGTGCTGAAGCTGAAAAAAAGTTATTGATGTATTTGGTATATAAGTGTTGTTAAGCACTTATTTTGGTCAAATGATTGAAATGCCCTTAAAACTGTTAATACTATAAAAAGTGAATTACTTTGATATTTTAATCTTCAAATAATTAAAATTTAAATTAATTAAAAAAACAAAAAAAACATGTAATTTAATTAAAATTAATTTTTAATTTTTAAATATATAATTTGAATAAAATTGAAAATCCTTTTATTTTTTATTAAGAGTATAGTTCTATTTTTTATTTGTAAATTAAATTACAAAAATAATATGAGGATAAAAAAGTAAATTTGTTGGTCAAATCAACTTGATGTATAAGCCAAACAATGAAAAGTTGGGGTTTACAAATTTTTGTTTTTTTAACTTATTAAAAGCAATTTTTAACTTTAAAACACTTCTTGATTTAGTCAAACACTTCAAAAAACTAAATAGCTTATGTTTGGCTTAACCAAACAGGCTCTAATCTGTTAGTGATTTTAAAAATAAATAATGAACAAATAAAAAATAATCTGGCAGATTATTAATGAATTGGCAGAAGGCCTATTTTCTGCTACGTATTATTAGTATTTTTGGATTTATGGTTTGATTAAATATTATACATTTAAATAAATTTTAGATTAATAAAATTGGTCATACATGAGCTTCAATTTATAAATATAAATTTAGTATTTATATTTAAATAAGTCATAATTATTATTTACTTTCCAATTGGGTTAAAATTCTATTTTATTGAACATGTTTGCATGAAATGTTAAGTAGTTTAACATTAGATTAATTTGCTATTTGATTTTAATGTGTCAATAGTTTAATATTTTTATATCAATTTAGCATGAAATAAACATAATTTATTTAATAATAATTTTTATTATAATGTGTTCAACATGCATAATTTGTTAATTAGTTTAACATTTTATATCAATTTAGCATGAAATAAATATTAATTAGTTTAACATTAATTTTTATGATATATGCATTAACATGCATGACGTGTTAATTAGTTTAACATTTTTATTATTAATTTAGCATTAAATAAATATAACTAGCTTAACATTAATTGTTATGATGATATGTTAAATAATTTAATACCTTTTCATCAATTTACCATGAAATAAATGTTAATTATTTTAACATTAATTTTATGATAATGTGTTCAACATGCTTGATATGTTAATAGGTTTAACATTAAATTTTGATGCAAATTTTTTGCAAGGAGAAGGGAAGGCTATAGTTGAAAATTAATTTTACTTGCATGCTTATAAATAAATAAATTTGTTTAACTGATTATTTATATGTGGGATCATAAAATCATAATAGACAAATATGTTGCCCAGAATATGATTGAGACACTTAGCTAAGTAATTGACTAGGTTAATTTTCATAATATTTTAATTTTTGATGATGACTGGGAACATAGTGAACTTTTGACTCTATGATTAATATATATGTGTTTACTATTCTAATTAACCGGTGCATAGTGTCATAATATGTATGCACGCTGAACATTGTGCCTTATATTATTTTTAAATGATTCTCATTGCAATTTTTATTTTGTTAAAGAATGACTATTGCTTCCAAAATATTATTGTTGAGCTCAACAAAGGGCTGGAAACTCAACGGCGATAATTATGAGACTTGGAGCTTGAAAGCTCAGTATGTCCTAGAAGAGAAAATCATGTGCTGAATGAACTCTAAGGATGGCAAATACACCCCGCATAGGCATGACCGTGAAGCTTAGTATGCTTGAAGGAAAAAGGACTTCCATCGCTGCATTATACAAGCACCTGATGATTACATCCCAAGGGAGTTCAAGGATCACCAAAGGGCTATGAAACTTTGGAATGCTTTGAAGAACTAGTTTGGTACTTTTTCTACCGCAAACCTAAGATCTCTCACGATCAAGTTTGATTCATACAAGAAACGCCTCGCAACATTCAATGAAAACACATATGAGGCAAATGATAAATATGATCAGAGAGTTGAAAGCTGGCGGTCATGTGTTGGATGACGAGCAACAGATCTCAAGCAGTAATATGTTTTTTACTCCAGTTCTTGGATCATATGAAAATGCATTTGACCCACAATCACCGATCACAACTCTCGAAGATGTCGGAAGGCATATTGAATTAGAGAAAGTATGACTTCAAGCTGCGAAGCCAATAGTTGAGTTTCACGCGGCAACAAATATCCAAATTCAAGAGTGATTCAAAGAGAAAGAATTGGGGAAAGAAAAGAGGGTCATCTTAAATCACCAGCTCAACCTGCTAAGAGAACAAAGAATGAAAATGGCAAGAACAAGCATTCTAAATGTGTCTAGATTGCTAAAGTAAAATGCTTTAATTGTGGCAAAAAGGGCCAGCCATGCTAGAGATTACTTGAGCCTCCTAGAAAGGTATTTCACAAAATTCAAATTAGTGAACTTTGTATTTCTAGTTTTATTTTACTAACTGAATCTTATTCTTTGTGGATTGTAGACTCAGGAGTAATGGATCAAATAGCATGGGTGTGTACTCGCTTTGTTGAATTTCGTGAGTTCCGCGTAGAGCAAAGTAGGTAATAATGATAAAGTTGTTGTTGCTGGATACACATGCAAGTTAGTTTTGCATAGTGATCGAGACTTTATCCTACATGAGTCCTCTATGCACCAATGATTCATCAGAATGTTATTTCAGTTTTTGTTTTGCTTAGACTAGGATTGACTTATTCTTTCATGATAATTTTGTTAGTTGATTTTTGGACTAACTTTATTTGGTTTGGATATATTATTAGAGGTTTACCTATTATGGATTTGAACTTTGATTTATTTAATAATAATGCTGCCAGTTTTTCAATGTTTGCTTCTTCAAATAAATATGATTGTGATGTAAATATATTGCATGCTAGACTTAGTCATATTGGCCAAGAAAGAATGCACAGCTACTAACAAGGTTTGCTTACTAGCATTAAACATGTGAAATTGTTCGCTTGTGAAAATTATTTAGTTGAAAAGTTTCCAAGGAAACCTTTTGCAGTTGAAACTGAGCTAAATACCCTTTGCCATTAGTCCATTTGGATATCTGTGGGCCCATGAATATAAGGGCTAAGCATGAAACAAATTATTTCATCACATTTATTGATGATTTTACCCATTTCAATTATGTCTATTTAATTTTCCACGAATCAGAAGCAATGTGCTGTTTCAACACTATATGAGCTTAGTGAAAAATTAATTAGACTAGAAGATAAAAGCTCTCTAAACTGATCGTAGACGAAAATACTTATCGACTCAATTTAATGAGTTATGTGATGAAAAGAAAATAGTTCATCAGTTGACTATTCCAAGTACTCCACAATAAAATGGGTGTTGCGTAGAGAAGAAATGGTAACGCCTAGAAATGGTTAGGGCCAATGATGCACAAGCCAGCCTCTTAATTAATTTTAGGGTGATGCTTTTGTTTATTGCTACCTATGTACTTAATCGAGTGCCTACAAAATTAGCTGCAACCACTCCATATGAGTTGACCTGAAGACATCCCACTCGAGTGCACTAAGAAGACTCAAGCCAGTTACCTATACACTGGGATTCCTCTCACAAATATGGCAAATTGGGTCCAGATAAAAGAAAAGTATATTTATAAGGTACTCAGAAACCTCTAAAGGTTATATGTTTATAGGTGAGCAAAACAGTGGGAGTGTAACTGAATTTAAATCACGAGATGTCACATTCTTAGAGAATGAGTTTTGTAATAAAGGAGAGATAGTGAAACCTATCCTTATTTGAAGATAAGGGATCAAGACGTGCAAGGATCACTTCATTCAAGTCGGAGTATTTTGGCAGATGATGAATTAGTTTCTCATCAGCAGCCTCTTTCATCATCAAATGTGAATTGTAATACCTTGATAATTTGATCGATAAATTCATATGTTTAAGATAGGAGTAATACTTTATTTAACAGGGTTAAGAAGGAAGTTATATTATGAGTTATTTGAGTCAATACGATCATATTTAAGATTTGAAGTAAATCAAGTTGTAGAACGAAATTCGGAAAAAGTTATCGCAAAATTTTCTTCTTGAGATTCTATGAAATTTAGGTCAAATATCTCGAAACTTTTCTCTCAATCTATAATGAGTTAGAGGTGTAAGACTTATCGTTTAAAGTTCTAAGAGTCTACTTTATCGCATTAAATCGCTCATCAATCTGACTTCGGAGTAGAGAGATATTTATATTTTTGTGAGACTGCAAGTAGGCACTAACACGCCACAAGCGAGTTGAGGTGGTGGAGGACATTTAAGTCCCTTGGCTGGTGGGTTGGACATTATCCATATTTCTGTGAAGGAATATCATCTTTAAATTCTCCCAAGCTTCCTTACATGTATTGATGGTTTTGGGGCTGAAAGCCGTGGTTCAACATGATTTTGATGTCAGAAAATCAAAAACCGCGTGTAACTTGCATTTTGATGTATTTTTCGGGCTTTTGGTGGTTGTTTTATGGTGAAGCTGTTGTCAAGACTTCTTCCTTTGGTTTTTATTAGTTTTTGAAATTGGTTATGGGAGTGTTAATGTCGTTAGATTGTTGTTTCGTAGTTTCACTGTTGAATTCATATGAATCTTATCGGGTAAGCTTCGTTGTTTTGTTTTTTATTATTGGAGTTGTATTTGGCTGCATTTTGGCAATTAGAGCTGCCTAGGAAGTAAATTTGATCTTATAAGGGTGGAGGTTTGTCTTAGCTTGAGTTCGCTGAAAATCCAAGATATGTTAGGCTTGCCTCTCCTTTTGCCTTACAAATTTTGTAGTTGTTGTCGTCAGTGTTGAGGTGTGTGTTGGCTATTTTGTGAAGCTTTGTTTATATTACTATTTGAATCTGTGTTCTGTTGTTTATATGACGATAAATATGGGTATAAGGTGTTGGTTTGGTTAATAGCTCGGCTGAATGCGAGAATCGTAGTAATCGCAAATTATTAGCTCGTGTCGAGAGGTCATGTGTGAAGCGTGTGTTTCTGTAGCAATTTGTATGCTTGTGTAAATAATATTAGTTGATGATATTAACAAGTGAATGAGGGTTTATAGTGGTTAAGGTCGAAGGTTGTGACGATCTTTTATTATACTAGAGTCAGCGGTCGTGCTGGCCATGCCGATGGCATGTTGACGACCGTGGCGATGCTTGGGTTGGCTTGGTCATATCCCTTGCTGTTAGTGGTGAATAGAGACTTGTGGGCCGCTTGTAAATCTTGGGGGATATACTGCTAGGATAGTGATCCTTAGCCTGCTAGTGGCTCTTCAGTGACGCTAGACGTGCGAGGATAATATTATGTTGTGATGGTTGGTGGGGTTTGAGAGCCAGTTATGGGTTGTTTGAACATGTATTATTATTATTATTGATTGTAAATGTTTTGATTATGTGATTTTTGTGTATGTTGAGGCCCTTGGATTTGGCGGATATCCAATGCTAAGAGAGAGTAGGTCCGGCCACAGGTTGAGACTAAAGGGTAGAATAATTGGCCTATGGTTGTTGGAGTTTGTCTCCTATAGGACTGTTTTGAGACATGCAAGACCTATAGAGAGGTACATGCCTCCATAGAGTCGTATATGTCTGTTCTAAGATTTCTGGGATCGTGATTGGCCCCTTCCGAATGGATGGGTTCTAATAACTATGCGCGGTCGAGAGAGGGTACAACAGTGCTTGTTTGATGATGTTGATTGACTAGTGTTTACTTTTGAAATGCTTGGAATTATATTGTGATTGCTGTTGTGTTATCTGTTATCTAATAGCAGTGGTTGCTAGATGTTGGCTGGTGTTAGCTGGAGGCAGTTGAGAGGTGGCTAGGTGTTGTGCGATGCTATTACTTTTGTTGACTTGTGGCTTATGGGGCCAGGTATGTTCTATTTGTATGTTTTCTTGTACTTTTCAGGATTATGGGGTTCAGGTAGGTTCTATTTGTATGTTTTCTTGTACTTTCCAAGGGGCTAGATAGGTTCTATGTATTTAATTAAGTTAGTTTTTCCTCCTGCAATATTCGGTATATTTGTTATTATCTAATCTGAGTCTCGTAGAGTTATTTCTGCCTTCATGCTCGGTACATTGCAGGTACTGACACCTCTAGTCAGGCTCTACATTCATGCTTGCAGGGGGATTGTGAGTTGGTAGATCGAGTTCCTTGTGTGCTGGAGTGGAGTTTCACTGAGCTGGTGCGCTCCATTTTTCGAAGTCGCCATATGTTTGTATTATGGATAGTTTGGGGCCTTATCCTGACAGTTGACTATTGTGGTATTCATAGAGACCTAGACATCTGTTGTGGTCATAGTGTTATTGTAGGCTAGGTGGGGTATATTGTATAGTTGTTTTCTCATTGTGGTACTTTGACGGCCTATTGTGTATCGATTGGTTGGTCTGTGAGCCAGTTTTCGTTTTAGTCTATCGTTTACTCTGATTTTATAATGATGTGATGCCGAACCTCATCGGTTCTAGCTTATTATAGTTAGTTTTTGGCAGGGTGTGCTCGATCGTATGGCACAGGTGCCACTTTGGCCCTCCAGTTTAGGTGTGGCACGCACGAAAGTGGAAATGACCAAAATGGACCTTGCTCTGAATGGGAGTGAGATGGTCACAGATCTTGTCTCCAAGTAGGAGCGGTATGAATGTTATTGATCCAAGGGAGCAATGTTGATCTAAATGGGAATAACGATGAATCAAAAATTAGACATGGTTCTCGTAAAAGACTCGTCGCCATGATTTGACATGAAGGTAGTGAACTATTTATGATGCTCCTAAGAAGATTAAAACGAACCTAAGAATGTAAAATAGGTTGTCTCATGCTCTTCTAAGGAAAGATGGACAAAAGAAATGGAAGATGAATTGGAGTCTACGAGAGTCAACAATGTTTGAAACTAGTTGATCTTCCAGTAGGAAGAAAAGCCATTGGGAGCAAACAAGTTATTAAAATTAAGCTCAAGGCCACGGGTAGTTGAGAGATATGTGTGCCATGACTTATATGGAAGCGGGGTGCATACACAGTCAAAGTAAATAGACTACTTAAGAGACTTTCTGCCTCATTGATGCCAGCTTTACTCCTTTCACTTAGTTCTAACTATAGCTGCAAACTTGATCTGGAATTACATCAAATGGATGTAAAGACTGCATTTCTCAATGGAGAATCATATGAAATTTATATGGAACAAATTGAATGTTTCATTGAAAAAGGTCATGAACAAAAGGTTTGTAGACTTTTGAAGTCAATTTATGGCCTCAAACAATCTTCAAGGCAATGGTATATATGCTTTCAGAATGTTGTCATATGATTTTATCATGATGGATGAAGACCATTTTTTTTATACCAAAAGATCTAGAAACAAACTTGTAATTTAAACATTGTATATAGATGACATACTAATAGATGGAAATGATAAGTGAGTTCATAATCGGCGTTGTCAGCGGTTGTCATCCCAATTTGAGATGAAAGATATGGGTAAATAATCTCTATATTCTTGGAGTTAAGATTTCAAGAGATCGTCCAAAGAAACTATTGCATCTCTCCTAAGAGAATTATATTAGAAAAGTTTGAACTATCATATGCAAAATAGTAGCCCTGCCGATACTCCTATCAGTAAATGCCACCTGAGTAGTCAAATGTATCCAAGACTTAAAGAAAAGGAAAGAATGATACAAGTTTCATAGACAGTTGAAAGTCTAATGTACATTATGGTGTATACTACCTGATATCTATCAAGCCAAATTTCTGGCTTTAGTAAGTAGATATCAAACAGACCCAGGTTTAGTACATATCATGCAAGTAGTAAAGAGAATCATGAAATATTTGAAGGGAACTGCTAAATATGCACTTTGTTGCCAAGGCGACAAAGATTTACAATTAGTTGGATACAGTGATGCTAATCATGGAGGAGATATAAAGGAGAGGACGTTTACCTCAGATATGCTTCTTTCTACTTCCAAGTTGATGGCGCTATATCATGGAGTAGTGAGAGAGACAATCATGTATATCACTATCTATAATGGAAATCGAAATGTGGCTCTTGCATCAACAACACAAGAAGCTGTTTGGTTGAAAAAGTTCTTGAAACATATATTGGATATTGCAGAAAATGTTGAACCAATGGTAGTCTATTATGACAAAGGAGGCTACAATATCCTCTACCAAGGATCCCAAGTTTCATTGAGAAACTAAACACATAGATATCAAGTATAACTATGCGAGAGATATGGTTAGATTCAAGGTAGTTAACGTAAAGTATGTGTTTACAAAGGATATGTTAGCAGATCCATTGACAAGACCTTTTCTAGAGATGCATTTGTAGAGACATACTAGGTCCAAGGCTTGTGTAGATTCTGTAAGATACTTTATTTTGTCTTTATTTTTCCATGTTCATACAATATGTTTTAATTATCAATAAAGTTGATTTACATATACATATTTTAATTGTTAGTTTTGTGCATTCTTATTCATTTGTTTATGATAAGTATGTCGAGTAGATAAGAGGTTGACTCTTCTCACATAGATAACCGCCTTTTATCTTGTGAGATAAGTGAGATGAGACTGATTTTAAGAAAAAAATATCGAATGGATAATTTGAGAGCTATAGGCTTAAAATAAAAAAACGTCACATAAATAATGATATAAGATCGTTAAGGTGAAAAATGTCCACCTAGTCTACTTTAGTGAGCTAGATGAGCTACTTTTAGATTTAAGGAATCTCCAAACTTAGACACTCTGTGGTGTCTAAATATCATCCGTGATAACATTCTAAACGAGATAAAGATATACACTCCATGGAGAAAGCCATTATTGCACATGCTTCATACAATATGTGCTAGTGTCGACCAAGTGGGTTAATATAAATCCATTCTCAACTTATTATTGTGTAACACCCGTAGCCTTTTATGCTGGCTCGATATATGTGCTCTTAATGACTCTAATCGCATACTTGAGACTTAGTTTGATATAGTTATCTTAGTGTGTTTCCAAAAGACCATGCACACAAATGTGGTTTGGAGAAGCATATCTAGAAAAGCAGCAACCAATGTTAAGGGAATCGTGAGAAGAGAGAGATCATCAATGGAATCTCATTGATTTGTGTTCACTGGTGCACCCATTATAACTTATGAGTTATGATTGTGAATACAAGAAATAATTATATATGAGATTATGAGTTTATATCAAATGTGATTCATATGATCTGGGGTACTGCATACTTTACGATCTACTTGCAAGTTACGCTTGGGATTTACAGGCTATATACTCCTAATAGATGTATAGTGCTTAGTTCTCGAGTATATTGATCGTACGTGCCCCAATTCCCGTATGAATGATTGTGATGAGAAAAAGAGAATTCATTTCTCAAAAAGAAAAGCAATTCCCATTATGTGAGTAGGAGATGTAGGAATTGGACACCGGCAACGGTGCTTTAAGGCCCATTAAGATAATTAAGCTAACCTTAATAATATCTATATTAAACAATACATATGGCGTGTTTTCAAATATATAAAGATCCGTAATATCCTAAAAGAAATAAACATCTACACTATATTCTCTCCACAATCAAATTAGGGTTTAGGCCGGTGACATAGGTTGCTCCAACATATCATGACAACCACCATCACCAGCAATTCCAACCACACCAACCAAGCCTTCTGCTTCTGCTACACAAAGAACAAGTAAGTTCTCGTTGATTTACATATTAAATATAATTAGTTTAGATTAATAAAAGACATGTCCATTTACAATAAAATGACTCAACTTAAAATTTATCACACAAAAGTTAATGGAGCAGTGAAAGCATGAAAGTAGAATCCACCAGCAATTATAATAATATTAATGATATTATCGAAAATATGACATAATGCCTCCAAAATAATCAAATTACATTCAAGATAATTTTAGAAACATCCTTTAATATTTTGCTTCATAACACAAAACTCGCTTGGGGTGTACAATATTACATTTACTTTTAGTTTGATTTATTTATAATAACACACCATCATTGATATTAAATAAACTATGATTTGACTGTTTTTCCTTATTAATATACTCATTTGTATAGTAAATTTCATAAGCACCTTTTAAAAAATAAATAAAATAATTTCTACATTTTTATAAATATTGAAAAATTTCGACAACTGTATTTGTAATTATGAAATCTACTATAAATTTGTACATATGAGAATATTAAAAAATGTACATATGAGAACAAGAAAAAACGGTACATACATAAATATTGAGAAATTTCTAAACCATATCTCGTATATATGAGATCCGCTATAAATTTTGCATATATGAGAATATAAAAGAAATATGTACATATAGAAATATAGAAAATAAAAAAGTATGCATACGAGAATGCTGAAAATTATATAAACCAAGTATTTGTAGATGTAAGATCTGCTATAAGTTTGTGTACATATGAGAATACACACACACACACACACACACATGAGAATATATATAAAAATTAAAAATGTGTATACAAAAAGGATATTGGGATGTTTCTACAAATAAATATTTGTAAATATAGGATCCACTATAAATTTATTCATTCTCCATGTATTGAAAAATGTCTTGTCTTGAGAAATAACTATTAAAATATAAATTGATCAGGAAATTTTGAATTTGGAAAGAAAGGTAAAATTGTCAAAAAAATTTGTTTATAGTGTGAATAGGCAATATCATATTTGGATCATAGTACAAAAAATTCAGCAGAATAATATGAGAGTGGGATAAAATAAATCAGGAAGTCGGGGTTCAGATATGGCGGATGAGGATATTTTATAAATGGGAGGAGACAAATCTAACTTGAAATATCCCTTATTAAACTTATTTTTCAATGAGCATTAGAAAATCTTTCCTCATTTTTGTGAAAGTTGTTTGTTTTAAAAAAAATATATGTTTTACAAAAATCTAAGAGTATTAGATCTTTTAAAAATAATTACATCTAATTATTCCTTCCACTTCATGATTTTTAAAATTTAATACACTCTTAAAAGAGTCACTAAATTAAATAAATTATTTTATTAAAATATATTTTAATATATATATATATAATTACATCTAATTATTCCTCTTAATTTTTAAGTGATTTTGAGAATTTAACACACTTTAAAAGTCACTTAAATTAAATAAATTCAACATTTTGTAGACCAAAGAGTAATTTTAAAATTAATTAATTAATACTAAATGAGAATTTACAATTAATGACAAATTATAAAAAAAAAAAAACCCCAAAAACAAAAAACAAACAATATAAAAAATATAAAATTAATAAGTCAGAAAATAAGGTAATAATCTGCTACAAAGTGGTATGTTGGACCGTAATCCTTCTCCGAATCTTGTTAATGCGGGATGTTTCGTACCTGGCCGCTTTTTTGAAAAATATATTTTCAGAAGTACTAAGTATAGATTAATTTGCTTTATAAGTATAACTTTATACAACGTGTGATTATTTCTAAAAGATAAAATCTTAATCGCTTTTAAATTTTTAAATATTAATATTCTCTATATATTTCAAATAAGGAAGAATTTAATACATAAAATTTAGTTAATTTTTAAAATCTTAAATGTTAGAAAATAATTAAATAATTAGCTTGTCGTATATGGAATCTCTATCTTTAAAAAGGTAAAAAAGTGAATGGCATTTGCTATAAGGCTTCATTTTAAATATTTAGTGATACTCTTAATTTTAAATTTTTATTTTACCTTTTATGAGATAATTTGCTAAATTTTCGCTCCCTTAATATATATATCTAGTCAAATACCTTCCATAAATTAAAAAGAAAGAAATAGTGTAGATTTAATTAAAGAAAGTGAATAATAAGAGCATTTGATTAATTGAAAAACTTAAAGTATGTTATGTTTCTATATTTTTGCTTTTTTTTTTTATTATGTAATTTTAAAAGAAGAAGGAGAGGAGGAGGAATTCAACTAATTAATGTATAATGAAATTACTCTCTTTAATTTAAGTTTTCAACGTGAGAAATATTGGGGATGGATAAGTAGTTACTTTAATAAATAAAGGATTAATATAAGTTAATAGAATTGTAATCAATTTTAAAGTTTTAAATGTTAGGACTTTTAATATAGTTCAAATAAGAAAATATTTAATAAGCAAGAATTTGTCAATTTTAAAATACCAAATATTAGGAGTTCTTACCTTATACAAATAAATTAAGATTTAATAGTTATAACTTTGTTTTAATTTCAAAGTTCTAGATATATGATAATAATTAAATGAAAGTTACTTAAGAAAAATAGCAAACGATGATTTATCTATTGTAGAGTCTTTTTAATGAAGGGGAAAAATTTAATTTTTAAGTAATATAGATAGATAAATAGATTGATATAAGACATAGATAATAATCTTATTACACATTTAGATAATAAACTTATTACAAATTTTAAAGGTCATATTATTTCATAAGCACTATCAAACTAAAGTGCGTAAGTTGGAAACCTAAGGAGCAAGTTTTATAAGGTAATCTACAGGCCAGGGAACTGGAAGCGGCTTGGGGTGCAAATCTCTCCACAAGTTTTTCTTTACACGTACGGCTGTTCTAAAATGGTGGTTGTGGCGTATATCCTGCAAAGCCCTAAATATGAGACAATTATGCAGCAAAATTTTGACATTTTGTACAAACTTCTTTTCAATTTTCTCATGTTTACTCAATTTATGCAAAATAATGTTATTTGTCAATACTTGTCTAGAACTAAACTTCAGTCTAGAATACTTGTTCAATATTGATATTGATTCTAAGGAAACCTAATGTACTCCAAGAAAGCAGAATCCTCTTCATCAGAAACTGCAATCTGTGGCAGAGTGATATCTCAGCATGTCTCTTTATCAGTGAAGATCCTAGGAACACCTGCAAGGCATAAACTGTCTCTAAGTGCATTTCAAATAAGTATAAAGGGTTTTAGACTTTTTTTCTCATTTCCAGCACAGTCCAGACGAACCTAAACAATATGGCTTCTTATAATTGATCAAATGGGGAGGGGGGAACATACGACTCTGACAATGTTTTCAAAGTAAATATCAAAGAACCAACCAGTTCTTCATTGAATCACTTTTGCACATCATTTTGGAGCGCACACTTTCTAAAGCTCATGGCTTCACCTATGAAGCAATAATCTTGGAAAACTGGAATCACTCTCGTTTTAAACAACGAGATGATAATCTTTAGTAACACTAGCATTGACAACTTCCAGTAAGCAATTATAGTACTCATAAAAATTATAATGCCTACTTGCAACATCCAATAGAATAATCTATATCACAACTTAGACATTTCACCCTTGTTAAAACTCGGAAAGTACACTCTGCTAGGATTGGTGGAGTATTGACAGAGGAAGTCATCAAAAAGACAGATTGAAACCAGCTAAGTAGAAATGAATCTTCAAAGGAACTAAGATGTCGTTGATACTTTCCAATGGCATTTCTCACTAACCTCGGTGTATAAAGACCTGATGATTTAACACTTTCCAATAACTTGTACAGATGGATTTCGACAACCTTGCCATCAGTATATTAAATTTGTTTTTTTTTTTCCATTTCCAATGGCTTAAAGCCATCACAACAAATTATAAAATTTCTGAAATATTATTTACCTTTCAACTAACAGTCCATAGAAAGAGATGTTCTGGAAAATATTTTGATATTTTGATATGAGATCGCTGAAAAGTGACATTTTGAAAAATGTTTGCACTTTCAACATACTGTCTCAAAGAGTCATTTTTATACATTCTGTTTACCTTGTCTGATAGCTTTCTGTAGAAAAATCTGAAAATTACACTGCCACTGTTATTTTTATGGCCCACTACACTACCTGTCAATTTAAGGAAACAAGAATGTAGCCAAAGCACATAATAATCCACCAAATTCTACCAAACACAATCTAAGATTCCAACATCTATCAAACACAATCCCAAGCAACTAGGGACCCGCTGTATCAACAATACATATTATTTCATTATTTCAAGTTTAATGAAATGGTAAGGGATTTACACGGTCTGGCTATCAGAAACATCAATAACATTTTAACCGCAGACGGCACTACCGCAAAAACAGCAAATGATCAGCGCCGTTTAGCTCCCAGTTTTAACTAGGGGTGGCTATTCAGTTTTGTGGTTCGGTTTTTTAAAATTTCTGATCTGATGTTTTCTTTACTTTCGCCTTTTATTTGTGATATCGAATACCGAACTGAACTAATTTGGTTCGCTCCGATTTTTTCAGTTATGGGCCTAATTAATGAGATATTTTTCTGCTTACAATATAGAGCTACTATTAATTAAAGATGAGTTATTTCATATTTTTAATTCAAAATAAATTATTTTAAGTTTTGAATTCTAAAGTTTAATTCGACTAAGCTTAATTTTAAGTAAAAATATATATAACTAGGTAATATTTTAAAATTTTTAAAAAATTCAAATTAAGTTCGGGTAATGAAGTTTAAAGTTGAATTATTGATTGTAAATTAATTTTAGAATTTATGAAAAAACACATAATTTTGTTCTCAAAATTAATGGTCTTTAAAGATTTCAATAATCTACGGTCCCTAATTTCTTGTTAAATAACTATTATATATTTCATTTTATATTATAACATATTTAAAAAAAAAGAAAACACTTAAAATCGAATTAAATATCTAAAAAAATAAAAAATGTAAAAAAATTTAAGCAATTGTGTCAATTATATAAATAATTTCTAAATGGGCTTGAGAATGGTGTGTAATATTTTTTATTTTTTTTAAAATTAAAATTATAATTTAATATTTTATATATATATAGAAAAGTTTGTGAATTTGAAGTTTATGTATTTTTTAAAATATCAATTATATTATTGTCAATTTCATTTTAGGAAAAAGAACCAAACCAATTATTTCGGCCTGTGTCTGATTTTTGGTTTTTCATATTAATGCACACTCCTAGTTTAACCAACAAAATATAAAATGGACCAAAGTTGCTTCATATTGATATTTGGCTCAAAGTTCATGATAATAGTACATTACTTGTCACCTTATATCTTGTGCATATTTGTGTGATTTACATTGTTACTGGGGGATTTTTGAGCTCATTATGTATTTTATGTAGGAAGCGCTTTGGATGAAAGCTGGATGAAAGGATGATTAGGTACAAGCGAGCCGGCTAGAAAACTAAGAGCGGAAAGACTGAGGACACCCCACCTGCTCACTGCACCTAGGAAGACGAGCCAAGGGAGTTGGCCAATTTCAAAGCAGTGAATCGAGCGGTGTCGCGAGCCCCATCACAACCAAGACCTGAAAATTTGGCGAGGAGGCACTCACCAACCCTCCTCGAGCTGCGAACTCACTTGATGAGCATCTCATATTTTTCCTCCTATACACCCTAGGCCATATCTAAACCTCAAGAAATGTCTCTTCTGGAGGGACACACTACTTGGAGGCAAGAACCACAAGGAGATGGCTAATGGAATTCAGAGACAGTCTCCTGTTTCTTTGCTATTTCTTGTTGGTTATGAATTTTAGTATTGTGCTCTTTGAGTAAAATTATGAGTAGCTAAATTTCTCATCTAGGATATTGATGGAACCAATTGTTGGATAAATTCTTGACAGTGTTTAAATATAATTGAGACCAAGTTCTTCATTATCTAGTTGTTCAGCTATGTTTTGCGTGTTAATTGAAGGGCTCTTGGTTAATGGTGTCGCTATATCATTTGTATTACTTAGAAAGGCTACAGGATCAGGTTTGTTGAATGTCATTCTAAGTAGTGAAGAAATTAAATGCTTAGATTTAAAAGCAGAATTAGAACACAAAACTTTAATGTGATCTTCTGAGTCGTTTGAATTTCTAGCTAATGTTAGTTCGAGAAAATAACTCTAGAAAATTACTACATTAACTGAGAGATAATTGTGGTAAGAAGAGACTCACGATCAGTGGAGAATAGTTCGAAGGAAATTATAGTGAACACATTAAGCATTCATTTTGATAATTGGAGATCTTATTATCCTAGGTTTTTACTTCCCTAAAGAACTTCATTTTATTTATTTGATAAATTTCTTGCTTTTATTATTTGTTATTTTTTAAATTTACAAATAAGAATCAAAAGTGTTATAACTCAAAAAAGTTGGTTGATTAATTTTCATGGTGATAGGGAGAGTTGGGACTTGAAAAATAGTTTTTGTGCGATTTGTCCGGACGCTTGAAATCCAGATTTATATTTATAATGATCGCTTATCCTTTTTAGGACTAGAATTAGGCATGACGCATATCACAGCCCCACCCCCAGTACCAATCCATCTCTGTCATTTCCTGCTATAAAAAAACCTAGCTGGTCATCCCCCCCACCACCACCCACCCCCCACCTAAAAATTAAAAAAATGGAAAAGGCAACACTCTCCAAGCAGCCACCAGCAGCACTCTCCTCCTTCAAGCAGCCACCTACCATCTCTCATCTCCGACTACCCTTTTCAACATTCCCTCTCTCAAAACCAACTCAGATACCAACCCCAAACCGATCAAATCAGCAACCATCACAGGCAGGAGAGTTGTACAACTGCAGAACCTTCTACAATAATCGTGTAATTCAAGCATTTAAAAATAATGTTCAAATATCATTCACCGCCAAAGAAGCTTCTGATTCAAAATAGTGTAGATCTATTTTCTTTTTTCTTTTTGCTGGTGGAGTTGTTTAATAAGGTTGAAGGTGGAGATGGTGGTTGTGGAGGTAATGGATATGGTGCTGCTGATTTCTTTTACTGATAGTGATTATGTACACCCAGTATATACGCAGCGATGCCCGTATTCTCAATGTATACATTACGGAATGTATACTGAGTGTATACTACATGCTCCATTTATAATAAGGTATACTCAATGAGTATACACCGAGTATAGTATACATTATAAACTAAATGCATACTTACTTTAGGTCTGTGAGGGAGTAGTGGTGTTTGTCCGGTTTGTGGAGATGGTCGACAGGGGAAGACAGGTGGCTGGCAGTATTTATTTTTTGGTGATGTATCCCTTGTCCTATTACATGGGAAATTTTCAAATCATAATCAGCTCTTTCATACACCATCAGCAGCTGAAGTGTCGCATAATTGTTTCTGATCTCTCCAGAGCTGCCAAAAATTTATTCTTTTCAAGGGCTTCCTCCAACATCTACCAGTGGCAATCAAACCACACAACCACCCAAATACTGACTTATCATCAAATTATGCCTAGTTTAGGTCTCAGAACGGCATAAGATCACAATATATGAGCCTTCTATAGATGAAATTGAAAAAAGAGTAACACTTTTTATTAACTTGTTTCAACTTGGTATCTAAGAATGCTAAACTTCAGCATAAGCCAGTCTTAAGAGTAGCTCATGTGTGATCATCCTAGATCCTCAAAAAAGGGAACAAGATCATTTATTCCAAAGTAAAATCAGTTGACTAATGTAAAATACCTCTAGTAGTAGTATGGGTGGCCAACGGGACGGAACCTGGACGAATCGACCGCTAGTCCCGCCCCGGCCCCACTATAAAACGGACGAAATAATTTTTTTAATTATTAACTATTAAAAAATAAAAAATTAAAAAAACTCAAAATTCATAAAAAAAAAAAAACCCCAAAATTTTTTATTTTAAATTTGAATTAAGAATTTAAGGCTTGGGCTGGCCAACGGACGGGACGTCCCGCCCAGTTCCGCTGGGCCCGGGATGAAGGGGGAGGGTGACAAGACGGGTTTATTTACCAGTAGGCCCGACTTGATCGTCCCGACAGCGAACCGGCCTGTCTTAGTTAGTCCGGTCCAAGTTTATTTTAAAAAAAAGATTTTAAAAGTAGCAGCCATTAAATACCCTGGCCCTTTACAATTTCTTCATAATCTATCTCAATTCTCATTCTCCAAATTTTCAATTGTCAAAATTATTTTAATTTTTTATTAATATTTGTCGTTTTGTGCTAACTAATAATTAAGTATCAACTATCAAGTTTGGTGATCTTCAAATGTTGCTACACTGCTCACTATAAAGCAAACATTTGGTACATTGGTTCCATACTTTGTTCTATTAATTTATTTAATTTTTGCATTTAATGTTTATCTCTTATTTATTTAAAGTTGCTTGTGTCATATTTTTTTAGTCATAAATTATAATATGACTCGGGAAAGGAAAGGTGTTGTATCCAAGGTTATAAGTGCGTTGGGTTTTGCAAAAGGGTACAGGTTCTAGTTTTAAAAAATTGGTTTTTGCAAAATGGTACAAGTTCTAGTTTAAAAAAAATTGGTGGTTCTTCCTTAATCAATGCTTAGGAGTTAGAATTAATACAGAAAAATTTATGCAATTTGGTAGAGTACTCCTATTAATATTAATTTAGATACTTCAATATGATAATGAATTATGAAAAGACGTAATTTATTAGATGAATAAGTAGAAGTAAAAAAGAAGAATTAGATGATACACCTACTAGTCCCGCCATCAAGCTCCAACTTCTAGGATAATCCGCCCAAAGCCCAACTTCCTTCTATGCCTCCTACTAGGAGTAAGATTTGAATGTTCGACGTCCTAAAACTCGTTGTTTGACAATTTATGACGAATGAAGAAAAACACTAGCTATTTATAATAAGTGTAAAAGTGTATTTAAGCATCGTTATGTGGAAGCAGAGGTGGCACAGTTAAATAAACATTTATTACAATGTTATAACTTAAATATATGGCGGCTAAAGCAGCCTCCAAAACT
This sequence comes from Datura stramonium, assembly GCA_018107945.1. Lineage (NCBI taxonomy): Eukaryota > Viridiplantae > Streptophyta > Magnoliopsida > Solanales > Solanaceae > Datura > Datura stramonium. Next base: position 58,273 of record JACEIK010005064.1, on the reverse strand, counting down.
CCAGTCATTTCTAGTTGTCCCCGTTGGATCGTAAGGAGTTCCAACACATAGTTCAAACTGGGCTTAAACCAATCAAATCCAATTGGCCTCATAAATAACGGGAAATATGATAGAGACCGTGGAAGACATTGCTAAACGGTTGCGGTTTGCCTTCACTTTTCCTCCCATTCCAGATTTAAGAAACATATAACTTCTTTTCGGGTTTTTCATTTAAAAATTGTTAAAACGTGATATTTTTGAATTCAAGCTCAACATTGCCATGGCCCGCTATTTATTTAGTTATTTCGATGGTAGATTTTCTATTACATCTGATATGAGTCATAGTTTCAATGTCGTTGATTTATTTAATTGTTACTGCACACTGGTTTGATCATAACTCGAGCTACAAAAATCATAGGTTCTATAAAATCTATGAGCAAGAGAAAATCACGCTACGTATATAACACGTACTATACTTGAAATTTTAGAATTTTATGGTATTTGTGAAAAATAATAAGTGTTGGCATTAGATAATGATTCTTCAAATACTAGTGCTCTTAGTGCTAAGAGTTAGATTGCGCCAAATTAATAATGATACCTTTCATGTTAGATGCGTTGTTCATGTATTTATTTGACTGGTACAAGATGACATTATTATTTTGATACTGGTGTTCTAAAGTTGAATATGCATGTTTTTGGATTTTCTCGTAAATGAATAAAAATTCTAGAATATAAAGAAATTTGTATAATATGTGAACTTTCATATAGAAAATTCCAAACATGTTAAAACTATATGGAATTCATTATATGAAATGTTAGAAGTTGTATATATTTATAGAAAACCTAATACTATGACTTATAATGCCTATAATTCCGACCTGCACGGAAACTAAAGATTTTGACTCGGGATGAAGTAAAATGAAGTTAATCAATTTTTGAAATTATTTTATCAAGCAACAAAATATTTTCTACCTATATTTTTCAACTGCTTGTGAAGTTCTAATAAATGTATGTAATACATAACTAAATTTGCTAAATATAAAAATAATGAAAAGTTTGCACCACTGTTGAGGCCATGATTCAAAAATCTTAAAAATATTTTTAATTTTTTTAATTTTTTTAATTTTTTTAATTTTTTTAATTTTTTTAATTTTTTTATTTTTCTAGTTATAAAAGAAGTGGTTCAAAAATTTATGAAAATTTAGACATTCAAGATCATTGAAACTGGGCATGAAAATCTGTAAAATAGTGTTACAAATGCTGACGGCATCCCCGCATATTCGGATTGGTGGAGGCTCGAGGCAGCATATTTCCAATATTTAGAAGATGGTTCGAATGTGTTAGCTTATTCAAGCATTGCCGGGCCGCTCGAGGCCGTCAAAGACAGCAAGATTTTAACTTTCTGGAGACCACCGATATTCACTAGCAGTACATGCCTTGGAGGCATCTGCCTATTCAGATTGAATTAAGCTTCTTCTTGAAAGTTAACTTTGCAGCTCCGTGACTTCTCCTCTCCACATTGATCTAATCTCCGAATAAAACCGATACCTCCAAGCGTCTTCCGCTAGTGAATATCGGTAGTCTCCAAGTTGAAATCTTGGTTGTGCCGAAGTACTCAAGCGACGGACATGCTTGGAATAGCTAACACATTCCGAACCATCTTGCTAACATTGGAAATATGCTGCCTCGAGCCCTGCACCAATCAAGAATACGCGGGATGTCATCAGCATTTGTACACTTTCCCGCGGTTCCGGGAAAGATATCTTTACCGTGCAACAATAAATAAAAAATCAAGACCAATCATATTTTGCATATACCCATGGATAGTATCTACTCCAATCCTAGAAGATTCAGAAACATTATGTACATTATTATTACGTAACTGGCAATAGGTGTCATACATTATTTTAGCATGCACTTTAACACTATTATTACAACTTTCCATACTTGAGATTTCATGATCTTGAATTTCTAAATTTTCATAAATTTTTGAACTACACCTTTTGTACCTCGTTCTTTATATTTTGGGTTAAAAAGCATAGCGGTTAAACAAATTTGAGAAATAGACAAAAAATTTTCCAAATTTTTGAATCATAGTCTCAATAGTCGATGCAAACTTTCATTATTTTTATATTCAAGAAATTTAATTATAACAACACATACATTTATTAAAACTTCACAAACAGTTGGAAAATATACACCAGAAAATATTTTTGTTGCTTGATAAAGTAATTTTAGAAATTGATTAAGTTCATTTACTTCGGCCCCAATCAAATCCATAAGTTCCCATTCGGGGGTCGGGCATGAGCATTGTAAGTCATAGTAATAGACGTTCTATAAATATATGCAACTTCTAATATTTCATATAACAAATTTCACTTCCAGTTTTAACATGTCTTAGAATTTTCCTATATAGAAGCTTTCATATATTATACAAATTTCTTTATATTCACGAATTCTAGAATTTTTCTTTATTCAAAAATCCAAAAACATGCATATTCAATTTTAGAACACCCAGTATCAAATAACTTAATGTCATCTTGTATAGCCAAATTAAATACATGAGCGACATCTTACATGAAAAATATCATTATTAATTGGACATACTCTAGCTCTTAGCATTTGAGCACTAGTATTTGAAGAAGTATTATTTAATGTAGTAATTTGGCTATTTTGTCACACAAATGCCATAAAATTCTAATATTTCTATTTAGTTCATGATATGTAGTGCAGTTTTTCTCTCGCTCATAGATTTTATAATCTATAGTTTTTTGTAAATTCCAATTATGACTAACCCAGTGTGAAATAACAGTAAATTAATCAAACCCATACTGACACTATAACCATATCGTATGTAATAGAAAAATCTACCATCAAAATAATACCTAAATAAACAGCCCAAGATAATGGCAATGTTTAGCTTCAAATTCAAAAATATCACATTTAACCATGTTTCGTGAAAACCTTGAAGAAAAATTATACGCTTCTAAATCCGGGGATGGGAGAAAACCAAAAGGCAAGACCAAAACCATTTTATCGATGTTTTCACGGTGTCTATCTCTATCATATTTTTTTGTTGTGTAACAGGATCACTTGGGTTTGGAAGGGTCTAACTGGCTCTCAACCATGTTGGAATCCCCTTTCGATCCAACAGGAGCAAAAACTAGAAGCGTCAAGTTTAGAGGCTGCTTTAACCGTCATATATTTAAGTTTACAACATTGTAATAACTACAAACACAAAAATTAACATTTAAAGACATAATTAAATATTAATTTTATATTTATTATAAATAGCTAGCAATTTTTCCTCATTCTGATGCATAAATTGCCAAACTGAAATTTTAGGATATTGAACATTTGTCTTACCTTTAGTAGGAGGCATAGGGGGAAAGTTGAGCTCCAGATCGAGGATTATCCTAAGTTGAGCTTTAGTAGGGGGACTAGTAGATATATCATCTAATTCTTCTTTTACTTTTACTTCTACTTATTTATCTAATTCTTCATCTAATAAATTACTATAACATCTTTTCATAATTTCATTATCTATTGAAGTATCCAAATTAATATTAATAGGAGTACTACCAGATTGCATAAATTCTTCCGCATTAATTTAACTTTAAGTACCGATTGAGAAGAATCCACCAATTTTTTTAAAACTAAAACTAGAACCCGTACTTACCAAAACCCAACGATTCTGTAAGCTTCTGATACAACACTCCTTTTTCCAAAAATTTTTCTCATAATCCATATTATAATTATGATTAAAATATAACTAAAGCAAATTTAAATAAATAAGAGACAAAAATTAAATGCGAAAATTAAATAAATTAACAAAAGTATGGAATGAATACCAAACGTCACAAGTAAAAGGCATTTAATATAACCAATAGTCGGTAAAATTGATATAGCAACTTAAAATTTGAATATCACTAAACTTGATAGTTGATACTTGATTAGTAGTTAGCACAAAGCGAATAAATATTAGCCAAAAATTCAAAATTAAAATAATTTAGACAATTGAAAATTTGGAGAACTAGAGAATGAAGAATTGGAGAGAGAAGAGAGAGAGAGAGAATGAAATTGTGACGAATTGCTAAGAGGTGGAGGTATTTATAGTTATTAAAATTGGAATTAAAATGTAGTTTTTAAAACTTGGGGTTCAAAATAATTTAAGGGGAGGGGGTTTAGGGGGTTGCTTGGGGGTGTTAGTGGATGAAATAGACATTGGGGGGCCCTACCTCAACGGCTGCTACTTTTAAAATAAAAAATTTAAAAAATTGGACTGTATTTAACCAGGATAGGCCGTGGGCCTACAAGTAAATAGTAAACCTGCCTGGCTCGTCCTCCCACCTTGGCCCCTTCATCCCACCCAATCTAACTGACTACCGGGACTCGAAATCCACAAGACAGTCGAGACGGGACATCCGCCCCATTGGCTATCCTCAAGTAGTAGACTCAGAATGATCCAAAAAGATTTAAGACCTCCAAATTTTGGTCAACTACATGTAGATGCCTAAACTCACGATACCCATCGCTATATTACCACCAAATAGAGAACTAAACGTATAGTCAACTAACTGTGGAAGCATTCCCTGTTTGTCCCGCCATAAGAATAACATCACCACTTCGAACAAACATTGCAAGGTGGAACCTCCCTAGACTTTCCCCCGATAAGAAAAATGCCTTTTACAGCCCAAACTAGAGAGAAAAAACATTTGTCAGCCTTAGTAACATTTCCTACAGATCAAAGCTTGAACTTAATACAAGCAAAAAGATTTGTAAAAAATCAGCACATGCCTCATGCTAATAGGTTTACTTCCAATCCTTTTCCTCCATGTCATCAAGGTGTATAACCAAGTGTGTCACCTAGCGAGTAGAGGAAACTAGAATATTAGCAATAAGAAGTCAACTGTAATGGCTCCTTCCTATATACACCTAATATAGGTATAGATTCATATGCTTAAGACCTAGATCAAATATTTTAGAATAGGTACCTGAACCAAAGTAATTGACAATTGCTGCTTCTGCCTGGAATACTTCACCTAAGGGAAGGGTAGGTGCTGCCATTTTTTCAGCCAGCAGGCAAAGTGCATCAGGTATCTTGTTGTGAGGGAGAGAAATATTATAGCTCCGCTGGACAAATGCCATGAAAAAGAAATCTAGAACAGATACTAATCAAGGAAATAGAAAAGATGAAAACAAGTCCAAGATTAAACAAAAATCACACATGAAAAGAGAAAAGTATACTGTACAGGAGAAGGAATGAATGACGTGTACAATTGCTAAAAGTCCTATGAGCAAGTGTACACACCAGTAATGCTTGTGCACAATGAACAAATTATTCGAAGACAATATATTGCCAGTACTTAGCTAAAATAGCAACAAAATTTGTGATTATAGATAAGGTCTAAAAAAATTGAGAAGAATGGAATGTACAAGACCTATTTCATTAGTATAAGTCAATTTTAACAGAAAGTTATGAAGAAATAAATGGTACCATATTAAAAATCACATGGACGAAGCCTACATAACTTGTTTGGTTCACATACAAAATAAGTCCAACTCCAATCAATACTTTATAAAGGGTGTTATGATGCACAAATGAGAAATATTGAATATCCTCACATCACTAGGAATATATGCAACAAAATAAGCCATTCAAATGAACCTTGACAATATACTGCACTTTATAAGGAGAAAATCAGCAAGACCTTCACCAGTCAAATCTGCAAGCCAAGGGTGCTCCATCAGAATTTACTTAAGCAAAACAGAGGCTGGCACTGATTTGCATGTAACTCCTCTAGATAATGCACCTAATTGATCAAAAAAATTCCATGTGGGGACATTTATGTCGTTCTGGATGATTTCCACCTCAGAATTATTGGTCCCACGGTACTGCTTCTCTTGAATCAAAACTTTATTATCCTTGGCAGCAGCGAATAAGTCCTGTAGAGGCCCATAAATTGCATTGTGGTTGGTCCTGTTAGGAGGTTGAGGAAAGCTTGCTAAATCCCCTTCCTTTATCCATCGGCATTGCTCCTCCACGGGTAATGCTCCAGGAATGAAATAAAACCCTGCAACAACAGGCACAAAAGCTTCAACTAGTTAAAACTTGAGTTTTACAGATTACATTCGCAACTCAGATCTTTTGATAAAAAGACTTTGAATTGCTTACTGAGTTTGTGATCTAGTAGTTAAAACTTAATAGTTTCAAGTTCAAGATACAAATCTTTGACAAATAAGTCCCTATCAAAATGCAAATTGTGCAATAACAGGATAAAATTTGGCATACCCGGATGACTTTCAAGCAAAAGACAGACTATCAAAATCGCATTGAATTGCGAAAATTCCTGAGGGTAATTCACCATTTCGATGGTAAGACTCTGAAATTGACTTAAAATCAATTACCTCCGACAAATCTACCGGTCTCGGTTGCTTTTTCTGAGTTAAACGACACAATAGCGTCCCCATTAACGTAAGGGAAAATAAGAAGAAAATCATCTGCTTAAGAACTTACTTTCGGGTATTGTCGTAATACAGCTTGTATTTCTTTCAGCCTTCCTGAAAGCGGTTCGTCGGCATCGTCGGTGGTAGGGTGGAACCGTACATCTCTACACCCCAACAATTTGAAACTTTTGATATATCTTTGGAATTAGGTTTATAATGCCTTGAGACTACAGTAGTCCGGGTTAGAGATATATTTTTAATAAGTAATTGTGCATTGAATCCAGGTGATAAAAAAGTTCTGAAATGTAAAAAAGTGACACTAAGTTTTAATTATTTAGTAGAGGTGATAAGTTTCAATTAGTGGTTAAAAATATTTGATCAGCTTTGAATAAGTCCCAATCTTTTATTTTTATACTTTCACCGAACTTATATAAAAACCCTAATTACTCTAAAAAAGGGGGGAAAAAGCCGTCAGATCAACGACCTCAGCTCTTCTTCTTCTTCAAGGCTGTTGGCCATGGTTGTTGAATTCCTCCTCCTCCTTTATCATCCTCATCTTCTTCTGCTTTTGTTCGTATTCGTTCTCTTCTTCTTCTTGTTAAAGACTTGGTGGGACAAAATTCACCAATTCACATATTTTAATAGCATCGAAAATTACATCGGTAAGTTCACAATATTATTTTGTATGTATTATCTATCCGTAAAATTCTTATTTTCCAATACATTCGTAGTAGACGCTATTGCAACAACTATGTAATCACAAAAGACCTTTTATTTTTTCACAAATAACTAATAAATAAGTTGCACACTTCGTAATTTTGCTGCACAATTGTAGCAACTGGTGCACTTTGCTGTTAGTTGTTGCAACAACCGAGTAACTGCTGTAAAAAGCTTCTAATTTTTCCGCAATAACTTGTAAAGAAGTTGCAACAAGCTTGCTGCACTTGCCGCAACAAATGCAAACAGCTTATTGTACTTGCCGTAAAATTGCAGCAGAAGAAATGACTCTTTTATTGTTAGTTGCTGCAAATAAATCTAAGTAATCTGTTGTAAAACTTCTAATTTTTCCGCAAATAACTATAAAGAAGTTGGCAACAGTTGTTGCACTTGCTATAACAGTTGTTGTACTTGCTGCAACATTTGCAAAGAATCTCTTGCACCTTTTGTTGTTAGTTGTTGCAAATAACCGAGTAATCTGTTGTAAAAGCTTCTAATTTTTCCGCAACAATTTATAAAGAAGTTGCAACAGTTGTTGCACTCTTGTTGCAACAGCTGCAATAAATTATTATACTTCTGCTGCAACATTTGGCAAAGAATGTTGCACCTTTGTTGTTAGTTGTTGCAACAATTGTTGTACTTGCTACAATAATTGTTGTACTTGCTACAATAATTGTTGTACTTGCTACAATAATTGTTGTACTTGCTACAATAATTGTTGTACTTGCTACAATAATTGTTGTACTTGCTACAATAATTGTTGTACTTGCTACAATAATTGTTGTACTTGCTACAATAATTGTTGTACTTGCTACAATAATTGTTGTACTTGCTACAATAATTGTTGTACTTGCTACAATAATTGTTGTACTTGCTACAATAATTGTTGTACTTGCTGCAACATTTGCAGCAGCTGTTGCACTTTTGTTGTTAGTTGTTTGTCACACCTCAAATCTACTCCTCGGACAAACACAAGACTTGAAATCACAAGTGACCTAAGTCAACCCCGGGTCTATCATACATTGTTATTCTGAGTAAAATAAATATAGCATAAGCTTTGAAATAATAGCATAAAAACATTTATGAAAATAAAATTGAAAACATAGAGTTTAAGAACATCTTAAGTCTGAAATTTACTTATGTGTTTGAAAGTCCTCTAATCGATGGGTCGCTGACAAGCCCCCAACCAACTCTAAGTCTAGCTAGAAAATAATGAACTAAATTAAAAAAAATGAAATAAGACCCTCGAATGATGATGACTCACACTTCAACCGCTGAGAAGGAGGATCTGAACTGCGGCGACTAACGGTACTGAATTTGAGGACCTGCACTGTATCATGAAACGATACAACATAAAGTATGCGTCGCATTCAATGTACCGAGTAAGTGAGAGGAACATAATATTGGATATAAATGAATAAACAGTAAATGACATGCAATGACCACTAATAAACTGAGTTGATCAACTGAATGTAAACTGAAATGGTCAAGATGACTCATTTGGTACAAAGACATGCCCTAAGTCCGAGAGTTCCGAGTCCGAGATACCGTACACCTACTAATTTTGGAAACTGGACTGAACTGACTAATTGGAGAGTCTATAACTGACATATAATCACGTGAGCTAGATGTGGAGTTCGATGTATACACCCGCCGGTAGGATCCAATATACTGCTGTGTATAAAGGCATGAATCGGGTGATCACAAAATACGGGGCCAAGCAGCTGAAGTAATACCGTGTGACCTACGCCTCGGCAATCGAAGCCTGGGAACCTGCGCGCTGGAACCCCAGCCTGCTCGGTGCTACGTCCTACTCCCACTGGGAAACCTATACTGAACTGCTAGGCTAATAGCTCAAAGCTGGGTTCAAAGACTAGTCAGGGACGTATAACTGAAAGTACCTCGAGAGTCTTGTTGGATCAGATCAAATTGGGTTCTAGGACTCCGGTCGGAGCTGCTTATTTGTAGCTACGTAACCGCCTAAGAACAAATTGTAATCTGAATTGGTTTCCTGAGGCTAGTCAGAGCTTCTCATATCTAAAATGTCATGACCGCCTAAAGGATCAAAATCAATTTGGAATCTGATTCCTGCTAACCGGAAGGTACCACTGGCTACCTCCAGAAAAGACTAAAGTCAAACCGACACCCTGAAAAATTCTGTATAAGTTCAAGAGGTTCATGCCCTAACTGAACTGAACTACTAAGCAGCTAATAGAGAACCATCTCATTCCAATAACACGGGAATTCCATAATATGGCAAATATTTCAAGAATTAAAGAAGTCACATCCGATGCCAAATGCTATAATCCCTTTGCACAGTGCCAGGCTAAAGTCATTCTTTTCAATGGAGTATTTACTCAACATCTAGACAATAAGAAATACTAGAAAATCAGCCAAAATCACACTTCACAGACTAAATTGAATTTAACACTTAAATAATTTCCACTCGAAAATCTAGGGCTTAAATCCACTTTTGTAAGAACGTCAATAATTTAGGTAAGAATTGATGGAGATCATATCAATAATAAGCATGGCTATCATTCTGTTGAAATTAACGAAATCAACATGTAATTTCTTCGTATTCAAATCTCGTGGCTAAAAGTGATAGAGAAACGGAGAGGGTTTTAGGGACGCAAGGCAAGAATAATTCCCTTGTTGAATTCCCACATACCTGGCTAAGAAATTCCCCTGAGGAGTAAACTTGAATTTCTGAGATGAATGAGAAACCCTGACCTTGCTCTTGAGAGTTCTTGAAAGACTGCTCTATATTTTTCTAAGATTGAACGCAAATAAGGGGAGAGGCCAATCATTCTCACTAATAGGTTGAATTTACGTCCAAAACAATGAAGTTTAAAGCTTGGAGAGTAGGAAGTTACTAAATAGCCCTTAGAAAATCACAGGAAAAACCGACAGGTGATCCTAATGGGTGACTTAATGGGCTGTAATCCACGACTCATGGTCACAATCTGCCGAGTACACTTCCCAACACCCGTAGGTCACCACGAGGGATCTCACGAGTTTTCACCGGTAACCATGACCTGTGGTCACTCATCAGTCAAGTACACTGCCCAACTTTTTAAATTCCCGACCTGTGTCTCCGTTTCACGTAGTGACCTACGGGTCGTGGTGATCGACCACGACTTGTGAGGTCTCTCGCTGGGGTACACCGCCTCCCCCCTTAACATGTCTCAATCCTCCTTCCCACGACTAACCTAACGGAGTCGTTAGGTCTCAACGACCCGTTAGAGGTTGTTTTGTGATATTTTCTTCTGAGATTTTTCAAATGCTATCATCCGAGGATCCACGAATACTCCTCTTGAGACCACATACGAGAAAGGCAACTGATTTGTGCCAGAATTACACTTTCTAAATTTGGCAACAACCGGCCCCCGTGAGTCTGCAAAACTATTCTCGCATGGTCTGCATGCTCATTTTCTGTTTTGAAGTAAACCAGAATATCGTCTATAAAGATGATAATGAAATATATCCAGGTATGGCTGAAATACCCTATTCATCAGATCCATAAAAGCTGTAGGAGAATTAGTTAGTCCAAAAGACATAACTACGAATTCGGCAGTTGATCATATCGAGTTCTGAAGGCTATTTTCAAAATGTCACATTCTCGACTTCAGTTGGCACTATCTCCGATTTGATATCTATCTAGAAAAAAATAACTAGCTCACTGAAGAGGATCGAACAAGTCGTCAACCTAGATAGAGGATACGTGTTCTTAACTATGACTTTGTCTACCTAAAGATAGTTGATGCACATCCCGAGTGTACTGTCTTTCTTTCATACGAATAAAATAGGAAACCTTACGGAGAGATACTCGCCCGATGAAGCCCTTATCAAGAAGGTATTCCAGTTGTTCCTTCAACTCCTTGTGTTTGAATGGAGCTTATTCTTTAAGGAGGAATAGAGATGGGTTGACATTTGGAAGAAGGTCTACGCCGAAGTCTATTTCCCGCCTTCTAGAGGACTTTGGGAAGATCTTTGGGAAACACATCAGAAAACTCACTTACAACTAGAATTGACTGAAGCGTTGGGGTCTCAAAACTAGAATCTTGACTTAACGAGGTGGTAGATGTACCCCTTAGCGATCATCTTCCTAGCCTTAAGGTATGAAATGAAATGGCCCTAGGCTCCAAGTACTACCTTTCCACTCTAGGACTGGTTAGTTAGGAAACTGGAAACTTGGAAGACCCTAGTTCTCAGTCAATTGAAGCATAACAAGAATGCTTCCAATCCATGCAAAGGATGGGGTCGAAGTTGACCATCTACTTCTAATAGATCAACTGAGGTGACTTTATTCAACATCGTGACTAGAAATTTCTATACTCCCCGCCAGCTCTAACGACTCATAATTGGTAGAAATTGAAAATGGCTCTAAGAGGATTTTGGACTAATATTAAATTGACTACAAATGTAAGGATTCACAAAGGAAAATGTGGCTCTTGTATCTAGTAAAGAATATACATCGTGGGAAAGGCATAACATACCAAGAACTATATCAGGTGAGTTCTTCTAATCCCCACGGTGAAGATAGAGCATAGAAACGGTTCTCGCAATCGACCGCCACATGTACCCGAGGTGGTTCCCTATTCAGTTGGACATCCTAGAGAAGCTTATGACGGGTAGAGTGGGCTTTCCCTTTCGTTGAGGGAATCTCAACTGCGGGCTCCACCGCCCCAAACAACCATCCCTTCCTAGAGGGAACACTCGATGATTCTGCTGCACTTAGGACATGTTGGACAAGTGCGACTACCGGTGACATAGCTCTGGGACTGGGATACTATTGTCCCACCCCTTTATCTTTACAAGATTTGAAAGACGGAGCACTAGCTAAGAAAGTTGCTGGAGGCCTCTACTACTATTGCTGGGGCGATTACTACCGTTCCAACCTTGTCTGAAGTACTCAAACTGACCAGTTCTGACCTATTTACTTCCCCCTCTCTATCTCCTTCAACTTTTCTACTCCTATCTCTGCTGTACATGAATGATGAGGCCGGAGAGGTCTATGTCTTTGATAAGCATGTTCCTTGACTACCAAGTTCGAAACTCCATTAACAAATTTATATGTGAACCCTTAGCTCAATAATCACTTCTGGAGCATATCTCAATAGCTGAGTGAATTTTAGGGCATACTTCCTATACTGTCATGTTGCTCTGCCTCGTCTATGAATTGCCAAATTCTTTAGCTTCCCTTAACTCCCCCTCAGGAAAGAACTTATCCAAGAATGCCATAATGAACTCATCCCATCTCCACCAAAACCTACTCCATTCTACCTTCCCTCCTTCCAATGCTTTTTCTGAACGAGTAACCGACCCACCCCTTCAACTAGTAGGTAGCCAGATCAGCATTCTCAGTAGAGGTACACCCAAGGATTTGGGTGATCTTCTATATCTCATGAACGAATTTTATAGGTCCTTCTCTACTTTATACCGTGAAAGTCTAGGGATTCATCCGAGTAAAAACCTGACTTTGGGTAGCAGATGCAGACCCATTCGTGTTAATTGGTACCACGACCTGCTGGTTGACCTGGTTGGTCATTGTTTGGGCCAAGAATGAATAGTAGCCCAAAATTCTATGTGTGGGACAATTCGATTGTCCTAGGAGCCGTGGGAGAACCGGTGGGCCGGGCCCGCTAGCATTATCGATCCTCCTTCCATTTCCTCTTTTGGGAGGCATCATTATCTGAAAAGGGTAAATAACGAGTTAGGAGGATATGTTTGAGATTAAAACTCGCGCACGATTAGAATCAGGGAATAAAGGGAATTTTTTCCAAAAAGTCTCATAGCCTCCTCATAAGTGTGGTGCGCTTCACACCCATGAAAAAAAGACTACTTAATGTGTCTATCAGACATCCTAGTACACTCTAAACCTAAGGCTCTAATACCAAGTCTGTCACAACCTGAGTCTGCACTCTGACGCGATACGGTACTTAGAGGAACAAGTGACTCTAAGCAAACCCCGGGTAGAGAATATTCTACTATAACCGACCTACTAAAATTATAAAAAAGAGTGGAAGCTGATAACGAACAATCACATCAATATATGACAAATCAGCCAGCCTAAAATCTAGCTAAGTCTATAAATATTGCCTAAAAGCCTTCTAACATGAACTGTTGAGTTGCTGGGATAAACCTCAAACCTAACCGTAATATTTGAATTGAAATAACAAAATACAATGAATCGGAAATGGAACTCCGACTCTCGGCAAATTAGGACTCACTACATGGCTAATGATATCAGCAAAGGATCTTAACCGCGGTGTTGAGATCACCTTGAGTCTATATCATAAAATGATATATCATAAAGTATGGATCAGTACTTGAAATACCGAAAAAGTGAGAAGGAACTAAAACGCATATACTCAATAATAGCAAAACTACACTAAAATACCGTAGTAAACCGAAATCTGAGGAAGTTGTACTAAAGTAACTAAAAATCATAACTGAACTAAACTGATGGAATTGGAGACTATAAATGTATTGGACTGAGATGTACTGTGAGAGAGACTATAACTGATATGTAACCACGTCAGATAAATGTGGAGTCCGATGTGTACAGCCCACCAATAGGACCCAATACACCTTGCAAGGGTATAGTAGCTGAACCTGCTGATCTGCCTGGAACCCCATTTGGCTTAATAACATATGGTAGCAATGTAGTTCTGCGAACTTGGGTGCGATGAATCCTGGCCCAGCTTCCGTGCTAAGTACTACTCCCACGAAAGCCCTAACTTTGTCTAACCGTGTCTATTCACGCTCGATAGCTCAAACCGATGTACTAAGACTTAAGTCAGAACTACTTATTTGGAAGTGTTCTTAGAGCCCATGACCTGAAACAAACTATGTTCTAAGACTCATCATAGTTGCTTCATCTGGAAAGCCGTAACTGCCTAAAGAACAAACTAACAAACTGATAAACTAATTCTACCAAGTTCACCAGTTTGTCAAAATAATGATAATAGTCAAACTGATATGTTGATATTTCTAGAGAATGCTAAGTATACTGGAGTACTCAACTAAGGCTCCTATCTTAATATACCCAAAATATAAATCTCTATCCAAGTGTTTGCACTAATCATTCAAGATTCGAGAAAATTTACTATAATAAAATAACATTTCTATCTGAGTCTAAACCATGCAAGTTTTGCTTAAATTTATGCTAAATAATAAAACTAAGAAAGCAACTGGTCAATCAAAACTAGTGAATTGCAATTACGAATACTCATATAAAACTAAGGGAATTAAATGACATGAGTTTCTTAATAATTATAAATCCTAGCTTCACTATTCTGTGAGGCTAGAATTTAGAAAATTTTCTAAAACTAAATTGGAAATATTAAGAGGAAAAGGAAACACTTGTTGAATTTCCTACATACCTGAGAAGATTTGATGTAAGAAAATCTTTGAGAATCCGAGAAGAAACCGGCCTCTTGTTCTTGCTCGGCGCTGCTAATGGGCTCCGAAGTTTTCATGGAGGATTTCTACAAAGGTGAGGTGAGAATGAGGGGGAGGAATATGCATTCCTCTAAATCTTTGAAATATAATCCCAAAATGATGTAGTTTAGGAATTAAAATAGAGGAAAGTTACAAAGATGCCCCTAAAAGAAGTTTGCAAACTACCTGTCCGGACCTAACAGTGACAAAATGAGTCGTTGGTTGAGACTAGTTATGACTTATTGTGACCGGGTCATTGGTCCTCCGGGTCTCGAAATACCATTCACTAGGATCAGATAATGGACGGGGAACCATGACCCTATCACACCCCGCCTTGGGAGGCATGATTGGCACCTGGTGCCCTACTAGGACCTGAAATACTGGACTACTGAGCCTAAGCACTTTTGGTGCCAATCGCTCTAATTGGATTATGAAAACAATGGGCTATATAACGGAGAATATAGCCGCCGACAAGGCCTATAGCCACCTGTAGGAATATAACAGCTACCTAGAGCAATTGAACATAAGAACCTATGCGCCGACAAGGCCACCATGCTGACTAGTAATCACTGAAAAGTAGAATCAAGTGTTGTAACTGATCTCAGGACTGATAAGGTCACTACCGACAATCGAACAAGGCCCCACACGCACTATCACATGCAAACTAAAACATACACATGACCCTACATGACCGGTACAACTAACGACATGGAATATACAACTGGCAAGCCTCTAAGAATAATAAGATGACAGGGCCCCGTCTACCCATACTATACAAACAAAAGAAAAGTAAACCTTTAGTTGTCAAGCTCCTAGATGATAGGAGCCGAAGACTCTGTACGCTGGGTGGAACATACGAGGACGGTTCTCGCCTATGAGTACCTGCGTGAGTAATGCAAAGGCCCCAAAACGGGCGACTGGTACTGAGTATGCAAAGTAAATAAATTGAAAAAAATTGAAAGCAAACAATAATACCTATAGATACTAAAGTAATAGGAGACGAACAGACCGATCGAAAGAGCGTAACTCTACTGAAGAGAGAGTAAGAGTCATACCTGATAAGTAAGGGCTCACTTTCATCTATTAACACCATACAAATATAGCATACAAGAACCTTACCAGCCCCCATAAGCCGTAGGTACCAACCAGCACACAATCTATATACCCCTACCCAGTCATACCATCCACGTCAGTAACTATGAGCATCCCGTCGGCCCCCTAGGTATGCAACTCGGGGCTCACCAACCCCTAACTATAGCCGTATTTCGAGTCCAGGACTCTGAAATCAAATCTGTAATCTGAAATCTGAAATTGCACCCAGGCGCAAGCGCTCGACAAGGGGTGTGGTATAGTACGATCACCGCTATGGGGAATCTCGTATCCCATTCGTCCCTTGGCGGATGGCATGCCACTTCATAGAGCAACGTATCTCGCCACCGCGGGCGAGTCGACACAACTATTAACCTTGGCTGTCAAGGAAGCCTAAGGGTTCCTAACAAAGAACAATCATGTCTCCACAGATAGCAATAGACACATGTAATATATATACTAGATCTTATAATAATGTTTATGTGCTGGTATTCTGTTCTGAATCTCATATTGGAATGTACTGAATCTGATACTGAAATATACTGAATCTGTGATAACATTTCTAGAATATTCTCGCTTTCGTGACTTATACTATTTGATCAATTTCATGTCAACACCGTATTATATTTCTAACATGCTTACTAAATTTCATACTGAACATAATATACGACTTCTTAAACACCCTACTGAAATTCGTACTATTTTTCTATACTAGAACTACTAGCTTGCTGAAAGAAATTGGTTTTACATACCTCAACCGCCACTTTCCGATTAACTGTGGTAGCCTTGGCTTAGTATTCATCTATTTCTCCCAACTATATATTCATATTTACGAAAGAATAGAATTAATTTACTATTATTTTGGAAAGAAACATATTATGCATATACCTACTGCCTACTCTTCCTCACTTATCGAAGAACGGCCGAAACCCGCTATTTCCTAGGGTCTAGAAGGGATAAATACTCACTTTAATGCTGGGAGTATATTAACACTTGTTTGGGAGAAATTCCACTACCTTAGCTCGGCATAACGATGATTCGTCGGCTGAATTTTGCCAAACTAACTTCGCAGGAATGCTCCTCGGGTAGATTTGTACTTCGCTACCCGGGGTTAATTCAAGTTTGACTGCGCTTGACAAAGGTAAATGGGTAAGAAATTCTAATCAAACCCTTCACCTCTGTTTCTGTTCGTTTACTAGAAATTATATGAAGGGAAAAAAATGATTTAAAACGAAGTGGAGCCATATACTTGGGGCCTTTAAGTCGCATCCGAATGCGATTTATAAGTCGATTTTCGACGCTCCGACTTGGCGCTTGTCCGGGTCTCTCCGGGCCTCTTTCGCACATATGGCATTCTAAAACCTTAACCAACATGCGAATAGGCCAACTAAGTCAAGAACTTACGGAAACATCCTTCCCTTAAGAACATTCGCCCTAATGCCAATCTCCGCTTACGTAAATTTTAACTTCCTCTACCTTTTTGAAAAATTTTACAGAGTGTCTCCTGTAATATGGACTATCTCAAAATCCTGAAATGCAGAAAAGTCCAATACAGGTAATTCACATAATACTATAGCATCCATTACATAATAAACTGAAGTCATCATCTCACTTACGATGAATATAAAGAAACTCATAAAACAGCAATATCAACATACCTCTGACTAACTAAGTCTGAAATAACTGAGGGTATCTGGCTTTCATATTTCTCTTCTGCTTCCCAAGTCATTTCTCTCGGTTCTTGTTACGCCATAATACTTTGACAAGAAACATCTTAGTTCTTAATCTCGCGGATCTCGCCGGTCTAGTATGACTACCGAAACTTCTTCCAGGATAACTCCTCTGTAACCTGAACATCTTGGACTGGGACAATTCTGGAGGGATCTCTCCTATGCACTTTCTTAACATTGATATATAGAAAACCTGGGTGATGATTCTAACTCGAGGTAAGTCTAACTCATATGCCACTTGGCCTATTCTTGACGAATCGATAAGGCCCAACAAACTCCTGGGCCGAAGCTTACCTTCTTGCCAAATCTCATTACACCCTTCATCGGCAAAACTTTCAGAAACACCCAATCACCCACATTAAATTTCTCAAGCTCTCTGCGCCGCACGTCAGCATAAGATTTATGGCGGCTCAGCAGTTAGTAAACGTTCTCCGATGTTTTTACTTTTCCTCTCCGGCTGATGAATGATATCTCGCCCAATCAATGTCGATTCTCCTACTCAAACCAACCAACCTGGAGAGATCCGCACTTTCACCCATATAATGCCTCATAAGGCGCCATCTAAATAGTTGAATGGCAACTGTTATTATAGGCGAACTCAATGAGTGGTAAATGTTCATCCCATCTACCTCCGAAATCCAACAAACATGCTCGCAACATATCCTCAAGCGTTTGAATGGTGCGTTCCCGCCGCCTATATCCGAGGATGAAAAGTTGTGCTTAGGTTAACTCAAGGCCCCTACATCTCCCGAAATGATTGCCAAAATTTAGCTGTAAATGCGCCTCATCGAGATAATGACACTGGAACACAATGCAACTCCGACTTTATTCTCCGATATACAACTCAACATAACTCATGAAAAAGGTAGCCCTACTGACAGAAAATGAACCGATTTTTGTCAGTCTGTCAACAATCACCCGGATCGAATCATATCTACGCCTGATGCGGTGTAATCCTGCTACAAAATCCATTTATTGCTTTCCATTTCCATAGAGGCACAAACATATCCCCCGAGTCACCCGCTCGCTTCGACATGTCTCAGCCTTTACCCGCTGGCAGTTGGGACACCGAGCTACAGAATTCGCTATCCCTTCTTCATTCCCTCGGCCACCAGTAGATTTCTTTTATATCGTGGTACAATTTCGTTGAACCTGGGTGGAGAGAATAACGGGCATAATGTACCTGGCCCATACTGGCGGAAGCTCTGCAACGCCTGGAATACAAAGGCGATCTTTATATCGCAATAATTCCATCCTCGGTTGTCTAAAAATCTATCACTCCCTTGGCCGAACTCGTCTGCCGAACTCGGCTAGGATCTTCACACTACCGTTCCTTTACTTCCACGACTAAAGACGACATTGCAGTGTTCGGGATTACCACTCGTTGTCCTCTGCCCTCACGAACGACTAAATTGGCTAACTGATGCAATTCCCTGGCTAATTCCCACGCTCAAGCCGTAGCATGCCGTACTTCCTATAGATTTCATACAGCCAAGGCATCCGCTACCACATTATCTCTCCCTAGGTGATACAATATTCATCATTGTCTTTCAACAGCTCTAACTAGCGATGCTGCCGCAAACTCAACTCTTCGGGGTGAAGATATACTCGTAGGCTCTTATGATCAGTGAAATATCCACGTGGACAATTAAGGGCTGTAATGTCTCCATATCTTTAAGGCGTGAATCATCAAGTGGCCAATTCCAGTCATGGGTAGGATGGTTCTTTCATGTTTCCTCAGCTGTCTGAAGCATAAGCAATTACTTTACCATGACCTGCATCAACACACATCCTAATCCCATACCCGACGCTTCATAAATAAACCGCATAACCTTCTGTACCTTCTCGCAATGCTAACATCGAGCTGATGTTAACCTATCTTTCACCCCGAAGCCTGGCCAATGCCTCAACCCACTGAAATTTTGCCGCCTTCTGCCGCCTTTAGCCGAGGTGCTGCTAAGGTGGAAAATCTCTTCAACAAACCTTCTGTAGTACTCCTGCTAACCCCAGGAAACTCAAGGTACTACGGAGGGTAGGTCTCGGGGTCATGCTTACTACTTCTATCTTCTCGTGTATTTACTCGTATACCAAAGATCCTGGCTACGATATGATCCAAAGGCTACTGAATTCAGCCAAAATTCACATTTAGAGAACTTGGCATACAGCTGACGGTCTCTGAGAATCTGAGCACTGTCGCAAATGATCCCGGTGGTCTTCCTCTCGAGTGAGAATACAATTGCATATCGTTAATAAACACTATCAATAACAAGTCCAAGTATGGTTTGAAAATACTGTTCATCAGGTCCAAAACAAGGCTGGAGTACTGTCAGCCCAAAGGACATGACTAAGAATTCAAATGCATGATTCGGTCCTGAAGGCAGTCTTGAAATGTCCTTTCTATGAACCGGAACCTGGATGATATCCGGACCTTAAGTCAATTTTGGATAAATATCCGGCTCCCTATAACTGACACAAATAAATCACCATTCTAGGAAGCGGTTACTTATTCTTGACTGTGATTTTATTCAGTTGCCGATAGTCTATACACTTACAGAGGGAACCATCCTCTTTCTCACAAACAAAATCAAGTGCACCAAGGTGATGTACTCGGCCCGATAAAGTCCTTGTCTAATAAATCCTTCAACCGCTCATTTAGTTCTCTAAGTTCAGCAGGAGCCATGCGATAAGGGGGAATTGATATTGCGAGTGCCCGGCTAAATAAACTAATTGCAAAGTCTATTTCTCTTTCTCGGGGAATACTAGTAACTCATTCGGAAATACATTGGGGATTTCATTCACCACTAGAACAGACGGAGAGTCGGAGGCCTTCTACCAAAACATCCCGAACTCGACAATGTGGTAAATGCACCCTTGGCTATCAACTTTCTCGCCCATAAATAGAAATAAACTTATTCATGCAGGGCCGTACGCCTCTTCCACTCGCACGTCTTCCCCCGAAAGTGGAATCGACTGCCTTGGTTCAAGATTCTACATTGGCATAGCATGGAGCCAACTAATCCATACCCATAATGGCGTCAAAATCAACCATTTCTAACTCTACCAAATCCGCTATGGTCCGACGGCTAGCAACTCCTACCGTACACCTCGATAAACCCTTCTGGCTATGATAGAGTCACCGGCGGTGTAGATACCGAAAAGGGTAGCCGGCTAAATTTTCGCACAACACTGGAACTTCGAGCCACTAATGGGGTAACATAGCACAAGGTAGATCCCGGATCGATTAATACATAAGCAGGTGAGAGCAACAGTCATCATACCTGTCATAATATCTGAGACACCTCTAAATCCCGTGTCCCTAGTAATGCATAGGTACGGCTGGGCCCGTACCTGAACTAGAGGCCCCTGATCTGCCCTCGGCCTCTTTGCTTGCTAAAAATTGGAGGGCCTGCGCTCCGTCGGGGCTGCTGGAGCTCGTGACCGCGAGTCCCCCGCCCCGTCTATCCTGGTCACCCCGACTCCGCCGGACAATCTCTCATCACATGACCCTCCTGTCCACATATATAACACCCTGTGGAGCCATTCTGCAAGCTCCGAGAGGGGCGGCTGCAAATAGGGCAAAGTGGTGGTGTATACCTGCTCTGCTCGCTCTCCTCTCGGGGGTGAATCTACTATTCGAGAACTTCCCACGACTCGACCGTTCTCAACGACTGAATCTACCCTCTGCTGCTGTGATGAAGGCGGGGTCTAGGTGGCCTATCTAACAACCGTGGCCTAGCCCTCTCCGAATCTCCCCCTGTAACTCATCTGACCTGCCCCGCGATAACTGTTCGCTCTGTCTGCCCGCTATCCTGCCAAGCGCCTGCCCGAGGCCTCAATAGTCTCGAGCAAAAAGCTCCGTACTCAAGCAATATCCATATCTTCCCGCAAAGTAGCTGTCATACAAGCCTCAATATACTTCTGGGTTCAGCCCTCTATAATAAAACTGGTGGACTCTGATGGCATGGTGTCTACAAAGGCCGGAGCATAGTGGGCTAAAGAATCAATCAAGGGGCGATTCGAACACTCATCGCCTCGCTCCAGGTGTAAAAATCGGGGTTCATCCGAGCCTGCCGATCTCTCGTGGTAGGTAACAGTCCAGGAAAAGCCTCTGAAAAGCTGGGACCAGGTTGGAGGGGCAACATCTCTCCCCGAGACCTTCCCCAACCTCATACAACATAAACAATATCCTACGCCTGGAATACCTCACTAGATTCACTGTAACCGACTTTATAGGATGTAACATGCATTACCTGTAAATCCTTCCGTATTTGATCTAGGAAGTCCTGGGGGTCCTCTGTCCAATCTGACCCTGTGAATTACGGGGACCTAAGGTAAGGAATTCTCGACCCTCGAACTACTAAAAGCCCACCCGATAACTCGCAGCCTGTAGTGGCATTGACCGGCGCCGAGTGAGCCATCATTCTGCTTAACATAACTACGACACTCCTGACCTCCTGGTCAGATGGTGTAGGTATAGGAACTGTCGGAGGTGGTGTCATCCCGAGTGACTACATGGGGGTGGAGATCGGCCGAGAAGGTCGATGATGCCTCTATATCGCCCTCAGATTGGGCTGATTCTAATCGAGACTGGGGCATCCTGCCAGTGCCTCCCGCTGTATCCAATCTTCGCCCCGTGATAGGATGTCACGATCATACATTTTATCTGTAAACAATGAGTATAGTAAGCTTTAGGACCAACCCTATACCACGCCCATGGAATGACTGAATGTGAAGAAAGAGTAACCATCCAATCATCCTCTTGCAGCCTCCTGCCTATGGTATGTGGTGCAACATATCCATAGACAAGACTCTACTTAGCACGGCTATAAACTCCTTGGGATATGACTAAGCCTCCGATACCAAGTTTGTCACGCCCCCGCCTTGGGAGGCATGATCCGGCACCCGGTGCCCTACTAGGACTCTAGAATACTGACTACCTGTGCCTACACTTCTGGGTGCCAGCCAGCCCTAATTTCGATTTATGAAACAACGGGAGTTATATAACGGCCGTAATACACCTCCGGTCTACAAGGCCTATAGCCATTTGTGGTGAAATATACAAACTCTACCTTAACAACTAAACATAAGGGAACCTATGCGGGCCGACAAGGCCACCATGCTGACTAGTTATCATTGAAAAGTAGAATCAAGTGTTAAACTTATCTGTGACCGATAAATACCAACCAATAATCGAACAAGGCCTCACACGGCTATCACATGCAAAAACTAAAAACATACACATGGCCTCACATGACCTATTAACTAACCAAAGCGGAACATACAATCCGCAAGCCTCTCAAGAATAATAAGATGGCCGCGACAGGGCCCAAGCCTACCCATACTGTACAAACAAAAGGGAAGCAAATCCCTAGCTGTCAAGCTCGGATGGTAGGAGCTGAAGACTCGTACGCCGGCTGAACTACGAGGGATCCGCTCCGCCTATGAGTACCTACAGGCAATGCAAAGCCCTAAACGGGCTCAGTACCACTGGTACTGGAGTATGCAAAGCAATAACTGAAAATAACCGAAAGCAAACAATAATACTAGTAGATAATCAAGTAATAGGAGACGGGTTGAGACTGAGTGAAAAGAGCGTAATCTCATCAAGAGAGTAAGAGTCATACCCGACAACATGGCGGTCTACTTTCATTCATTAATAACTAACACAACATAGCATACAGAACCTTACCAGCCCCCATAAGCTGTAAGGTACCAACCAACACACACCCATATACCCTACCCAGGTCATACCATCCACGTAGTAACTATGAGCATCCCGTCGGCCCCGGCACCTGGGCCTGGGCCGAGCCTCCGATCATAGCTGTATCTCGAGTCCGAGGACTCCTGAAATCTGAAATCTGAAATTCGCACCCAGGCGCAAAGCGCGACAAGGGGTAAGGTGGTATAGTGCTGATCAGCTCAAGGTGGGAAATCTCGTGATCCCACTGTCCGGCTAGCGAACGATATGCCACTCCGAAGAGCGACATATCCTCACACCGGGTGCGGGCGAGTTGATAAGCTATTAACCTTGGGGCGGTCAAGGCTCTATGGGACGCTCAACATTAACAATCATGTTCCACTGTATAGCAATAGGCACATGTAATATATATACTGGATCTGATAATAATGTTTATTTGCTGGTATTTTGTTTTGAATATCATATTGGAATGCTTAATCTAATACTAAAATATACTGAATCTGTAATAGTATTTCTGGAATATTCGCTGTGACTTATACTATTTTACCGAATTTCATGCGCCGAACACTATATTATATTTCTAACATGCTTACTAAATTTCACACCTAACATAATAATATATGACTTTTAAACACCCTACTGAAATTCGTACTATTTTGCTATACTAAACTACTAAGCTTGCCGAAAGAAATTGGTTTTACATACCTCAACTGCCGACTGATTAACCTGTAGCTCGGCTAGTATTCATCTATTTTTCCTAACTATATTCATATTCACTAAAGACTAGAATTAATTTACTATTATTTTGAAAGAAAACATATTATGGCTATACCTACTGCCTATTCTTCGACTTATCGAAGAACGACCGAAAACTCGCTATTTCTCGGGGGTCTAGAAGGGAGAAATACTCACTTTAATGTTGGGAGTATATTAACGCTAGTTTGGAGCAATTTCACTTACCTTATCTCAGCGTGACGATGATTCGCTGACCAAATTCTCGCGAAACTAACTTCACAGGAATGCTCTCGGTAAGCTTTATACTTCGCTAGCCGAAGTTAATTCGAGTTTGACTGCGTTTGATGGTGTAAATGGAAGGAAATTTAATCAAACCCTTCGCTCGTTTCTATTCGCTTACTGGAAATTATACGAAGGGAAAATTATTTAAAATGAAGTGAGAGCCTTATATACTTGGGGCCTTTAAGTTGCAGTTGTCGAATGCGATTTATAAGTCGCATTTGTCGAATGCGATTTTATAAGTCGCATTTGCCTTGCACGCTCCGACTCTGGCGCTTGTCCGCCCTCCCCGGCCCTTTTATCGCACGTATGATATCTCTGAAATTTTAACCAATATGCGAATAGGCCAACTAAGTTTCAAGAACTTACGGGGTGTAATGAGACCCGTTAGGTGAACCAATGATTCGGGTTGGTCCTGCACCTGTTGTCTCCGGGAAGAAATTCCATGATTTTTGGACCTACTTAATGGTCTCTAAGCGATTTGTCATGAAAATAATGGCTGGTTCCACTACTCGTTAAGTCTCCAGCTTCCAGGTGGTCATCCATGCATCATACAAAATGAGTCACCTAACAAGTCATTATGTGACACGATGACCCGTCATCTCAACTCACATCACCACTGAAACACCACCACCCTTCCAAGACAATGAATCACTGACGTGCTGTGAAGTGGAAAGATGACTCCATCCTAACTCATTAAGTCCCTAGGTGATCCCAATTTTGTACCGACTGATGCATACACGACAGTCACTTCACAAATCATAGGGTTACACTACGAGTCACTACATGACTCATTTTATGACCTAGTGAAGCTTTTCCTACCTCCTTCATTTCAGTTCTTAGGTCTAATCTTTGGGTACTTTTGGGGTGTTGTTACAAAACAACAATATCTACGTCGGGCTATACATTTACACACCTTAGTGCCAAGAATTCAAAGAACTTCTTCAAGAGAATTTCACTCACCTTTCTTGGTGTTTAACTCTTCATAAAAATGGGATATAACTTCAACATATATACAGCTTCATGTTTCCTCAAAATAGTGGCAACTTCACATTACAACATATACAAAACAAATACCACAACTTACTATACAGACTAAATCTATAGACTTTTAGAGGATTCAAGAGTGGGAAATCACTTAATCTTTCCTTGACAACTTCTCTTCCTATTTATATATTTATATTTTAAGTAAAACTAGCTGCACCAACTATGAAATTTGAGTAGCCACAACATAAATAAATACGAAAACAAATACAACAAGTTAGCTTCATATCTAGTGTTTTTAACTTATGTTTTTGCAAGTTTAAGGATGTTGATCTCTACTATTTATTTGACTTAAACTCCTGTAATAATGGATATATGTTAAGCTTTATACTGTTCCATAATGCAGCTAAGAACACTTATGTAAAATCTTGTCCAAAAATGCAGCAAAACAACTTACAAACACACCTCCAACATAACCTCCAACTTCTAGTCTTTTACTCATAGAATTCAAGCAAGTTGAGTAGTAGAATTTCACCTTTTACTTGTATAAAACTCCTACAAAAAGAGAATGTATTCCAAACTTGTTATTGAAGCCCTGCAAAGCACAGCAGCAACAATACAACAACAATAAACAAAGCTCTCTTGCCTTCTCAACCAATTGCTATTACTTGTGATTTTTGCTAAATTTTTCTTGAGGTTTTTCTTGAACTTTATTGCTGGAAATAGAGGAAATATGGAGCATAAATAAGTCAGCCAATTCTATAAAATTTTGATAATGAATTATAGGCCAAATATTTGATATATCTAATTAAGTGGGGTGGGGTCGATTAACTTAAGTCGGCGGGGCCACGTCACTGCTCGACAGTGCCCCAGCAAATTCCTATAAATTTTTACCCAACTCCCATGATAAGCGTTTTGATGTTATGAAAAATAGACTTAAAGAACTTTAATTTGATAGGTCGTAGGCCTCTTAATCCATTATATATTGGGAGATATGTTTTTTTAAAATTGACTGTTACTTATGAACTGTATACTCTCATCAACCTACTTACATGTGTACCCTCTCACCTACTTGACTTAAAGATACAACCCGTAGCTCACTTAATATGTGTACAAATATCAAATAATTCAACAAAATTTCTCTCGGGGTGTAATAGTGCCTCTGCATGCTGAGTTGATGTCGTGGCATGATGCAGTACCACACATGGTGTAGTAATCTCTTATTGCTTCCAAGAAGTGCTTGATTTAACATCGCTGCACAATGTAAGATACTTGATCAAGGGTTTTGTGAGTCATCCTTGGACGGACTTCTCATCACTTCCTGCCTTCTTTGGCGCCATGAGATATTATTTACCCATGCTGATTTAGCCTTGTTCCTCTTGGTATGCAACAATAGTATACTCAGCTACCTTATCAAATTTTTCTCAACTTACCATACATATATCCCCAACTTCTATAGGCAATATGACCTCTCTCTACATTGATAGTAATGCTCTTATTCCCTTAACTCGGAACATTATTTCATGCTTTTTAAAAATGAATCAAGGTTCTCCTTCCTTCCACAGGAAATGGCCTTCCAAGAATGACAGACATTTCATCATTAATTCAGTCAAGAACCAAAAGTCAATCAGACAAATTTGCCTACGTTAACAAGCACATCCTCCACCACCCCCATTAGAGTCTTAATGGTTTTGTCAGCCATTTGGAGATGAATGAAGGTTGTTTCATCACAGACAAACCTAACCATTTGTAAATGGAAGGAGGCATTAGATTAATACTTTTCCAATTATCACAAAGGGAATGCAAGCAATCGCATATTGCACCAGAGATGGAACTATGAATGCACGTGGATCCCCTTTTTTCTCAATACTAGTGCTAGTGATAGTGGCACTCACTCTACGGGTCATGGGAATGATCTCCTTTTCATTTGGTAGTTTCAGCCAAGAGAATTCAAGTACTTAGCAAACCCGGAATAGTATATCTTTGATGGCATCAATGAACGGGGAACCTAAGCCTCTCTTTGGCCTTCAACATGCATTGCTATTTTCTCATCAAGGTCTTGTTGAGTACTCAGGAAATGGAGGAAAGGTGGGGAAAAGTATTTTGCAAAGTCTTCCACTCTCCCTTTAGCCTTCCTCTCTCCTTGAGGCAACTAGCAACTTTTGAATTTTCTACATGGTGGCTTATTGGATCCAATTCTAAGTATCTCATCAACACAAGGCTTCTTGGGCATTTATTCTTTTGTCGCCAAACTCAATCATTTCAGAATTCTTTTCCACCATGGTCCTATTCCTCCTCAATAGCAAACAGTTGCATAATTTTGTCACTCTTAGTAACTATCTCCATACATTGAGCATTGTAGAATATCCTGGGCATGCTCTTTTTTGATTCACCACTGTTTCAATTAGGAGATGAACTTTTAGCTTGACATTTTGATCATGAGAAAGGTCCTCTATCCTTGCTTTAATTTCAAATTGAAACTGCAGAGCCCACACCGTGGAGACTCTTGAGACAAGAATCTATTTTCTCCCTGTTGAAAGCACTTTTCTAGCATCCCCTCAAGCTTTGAGAGCTCCTATTTTTATATGAAGGACCCTCCCTCCAGTTTTGGGTGTTAGAGGAGGGACCTCTAGGCAGAACAAAAGAAGAGGAGCCTTTATCCAAGTAGTTACCACCATTCTCCCAACCCTAATTTTGAACACCAAAATGTTCCAGGTAATATTGAGCTTGACTCCCGCAGCTGAGGTCTCCATTACCCTTGATATGAAGAAGAGAAGTGGCCTTACTAATACCACATGGTCTATAGCCACCAGATAAGTTACCAAAATAATTGACGTCTTCCATTTTCATATGTGGTGACTCTTGTGTTGGCTGATATTGGTATGGAGGAGGAGGTCATCCATGTCCGTATTGAACACCATTCATGGTCTCATAAATAGCATGCACCTTATTGACCTCAAATTCGGGTCAACTTCTTGTGAGGAGGGCTATGTTAGTCCCCTTATTGATTCCTTCACTTTGGTCCCCACCATGCCAGGCATGGTTGTGATTTGCTATCTTGTTCAAGACAATCACAATTCTATTGGAGGTATTTTCCTTGAAGCATCCACTCTATGGAATTGTTATCAAATCTGGACCGTAATAATGCTTTTTAGGACTGGGTGTAAAACTTCTCCAACAAGATAGTTTAAACGTAGTTGGGTGCCTGAAGGATGTATTGTCTGGAATCTCTCCCCATGCATCGAATAATTGTTCACCCAGTAGCTACTGAAAGTAACATATCTTATCTCGTTGCTCCGCTTTTTTTCTAGGAGGAAACCATTTTTTCAGGAGGACACTCATCAACTCTTGTGAAGTATAAATTGAGTTTGGAGGGAGTCTATGCAACCAACTTCTTGCCTCACCGGCCAATGAGTATTTGAACACTCATAACTGATAGCATTATCAAAAACGTTATTTTTGCTATGAAGGTTGCACACCTCTAAGAAATTCTTAAGTATTTATGGGGTCAAGCACATGGAGTTGCAAAACTGTCCCTTCACTTTTAGCATAGTGTAGATACCATTGTCAATCTTGAATGTAAGTAACATTTATTCTTGCGGGATGATCGCGCTGCATAGTCAATCCTTCATCAACATCCGTGAACATATTTTCCAAATCTTCAGACGGAAGAACAACCATGATCCTATATCAAGAGACAAAAATAACATAAAAGGTAAAAGAATAGATCAAATCAAGCAATCACCGACCGTTAGATGTCGTAGTCCCTGCAACGACAATTCATAAAATTTGATGTTGTTCAGATCCACTCCCAATATTTGGTAGTGTAAACAATCAATACAAATATAGAACCCAACAAGGAATTGGAGTCGAATCCCACAAAGACTACTTGAAGCCCGGACTATCTAGTGCTAAATAGCAAAGTATTGCAAGATTAGAATCTATTCGGATTGAGAGTAATAGAATTTAACTATGACTACAATTATACTAAGCTAGGGTTGTAAGAAATTGGAGATAATTCTAGGGATGTGACTGCAATAGGTTGATCTCCCTAAATCACCCAATATGAAAGAATTGACAGAGAGGCCGAGGATATCCAAGCAATATACTTAGGCAACCTATGGGTATCTTTCAATTTGAACCATAGAAATCAACTCCACCTTGTTAAAATTAAAGAGAACTCCCTTCTACCCAGTTGCTTGTTTGCCAATTTTATATTCAACCTATGCTCCAAGATAACCCATTAAACAAGGATTATGCCTGGTTCATTGTTGATTGATGCTAACCCAACCCAAATTTTCTCTTTCAAGCCTCATAGGTAATTGGGCAAGATTACGATTCTCATCACCAATCACAAATTACAAAATAAAATCAATCAAATATTCATAAGCCCAAACTCGATTTTAAATAAATTAGGATCATTATGGTTCACAAACTGTAGATCTGGGTTTAGTTAACGGTGGCTAAAGAAAAGAAAATAAAATTAATAAGATATTCTTACCAAAAGGAATTGAAATCATCACTTGATGAATTAGAATCTTCAATTACAAAAACTAGATCTGCAATCTACTTGAATCTAGGGATACAATTAACTAAGTTCTACTTCTACACTAGGTATGAATTAAGGAATGTAAACTCAAAAATTATATGAAAAATGTATTTATACTATTCCCCATAAAGCCCATTAAATTTGAACATTTGAGTTTCATGTGTGTAGGGATGACCATCCTTTCGAAGGATGGATTGTCCTTTTGACCTTCTTCTTTACCTTTCTGTTTCCTCGGGTCCCTTGACCTATCACTGCCCTTTTCGAGAGACGGACTGCCTCTTTGAAAAGATGGCCCGTACTCCACTCTGTACTTTAGAAATCGATTCTGCCAAGCTATGATCAAACCATCAATTGAACAACCATCCTTTTGGAAGATGGTCCATTTTTTCAACCATACATTATGACCCATTTTAACTGGGTTTCTAGAAGCTACAGCTAGGATGGGATGAACTAAGGAGGAAGGCTATGTTCCATAGGGAGTGGAGACCACGTTACACCCCAAATTTTTTTTGATGATTATTTCATGTTTGTATGCTATATTAAGAGAAGTACATGTTGTATGTTGGCCGTAGGTGAGTAAGGAAACATGTATAAAGGAAAGAGCGAAGAGTATGCAAAGTTCATAAGTAAGGATCAATTTTAAACAATCATATCTCCCAATCCATAATGATATAAAAGTACTATGACCTAATAAATTAAAGGTATTTGAGTCTAGCTTTTATAATATTAAATCGCTCGTCAATTGGAGTTTTGAGTAAAAACTTATTGGCATTTTATTGAGGCACTATCAAACAGTGGCAGGTCCCGCTGCCTTAAAATAACTCCACCACTCCCACCTCTTTAAAATATTAGATTTTGAAATTTTTTCCATCCTCATC
The DNA here is from genome assembly GCA_018107945.1 of Datura stramonium. NCBI lineage: Eukaryota > Viridiplantae > Streptophyta > Magnoliopsida > Solanales > Solanaceae > Datura > Datura stramonium. Next base: position 27,742 of record JACEIK010005064.1, on the reverse strand, counting down.
CTTTTGACTTTCTTTCTTGGAACACCATTTCTATTTTCCAGCAAAGAAATCCAAGAGAAATCAAGGAGAAATCATCAAGAAAAAATTACAACCAAATTTCAAGAAAAGTGAAGAGATCTTTGCAAGGTGGTGTGCTGATGAAGCTGGGCCGCGGTTTTGGGGCAGAAAAGATCTATAAATTCTCATGAATTCACAAGCTAATTAGATGTGAAGTAGAAATCATGTGTTGCTTGTGTGCGTTGCTGCTGCATTTTAGCAGTATGGTTGTTGCGTTCTTGGAGCAGTAGCTGGCTGAGGAGAAACTCCATGTTTATAGGATTTAGACTCAACAGAAATTACAGCTTCTACTTGTTTTATCTTCTCAAATTTACAAGATAAAGTAAGGAAATAAAATGAAGTCGATATAAAAGCTTCATGATATTTGAGCGAGGTTACTACCCATTTTTGGGAGTTGTTAAAGCCATATAGGTGAAGCTGGAATCTCTAGCCAGGGGTTGGAAGGAATACGCCACCTTTGGGAGTTAAACCCAAGAGAAGATTGAAGAGTTGAAAGTGAATGAATGTAAAAGTAAAGCGAATTGTTTAGCGATTATTGTCGTAGTTGTAAATTGAGTTGGAAGTCCTCAGCAAGTAATGTTATATGGTCTTTCATATTATGTCATACATGTAGTATCAAAATGTGTTTAAAATTCTGTCTGCTAAGTGAAATTGGTAAAACGGTAAACACGATGATGCAAGAATGAACTTAACGCTAGAAAATAGTTTTTAAGCTAAATAAAGCAAATGAGGATAAAAAACAGAAATGCTCTTGCGATAGTCGCCAACTTATACATGTTTGTAAGGCACGTATTTTCATGGAGTTTCCTCAATATCTCTCCTTTTAGCTAACCGACTAGTTAACGAGTTCCTAACCAATCGATATGTTGAACATGAAAAAGTAGAACTTGGAGCGTGCAATTTATCGATATGGATATAAAACTAACTATATGGGCAGGTTAATACGCTTGTTAAGGTTAAAAAGTTATACAAAAATAAGAATATATATACGCTTATACTTACCTTAAAAATTACACGCTAAGGCACCAAAATTTGTCCTTAGAATGTCGCCATAAGACTACTAGAACTTGCGCTATCCGAACTCTCCTCCCGAGTCGCTAAGGCATTAAGTAGACACGCCACATTCCCTTTGAAATTATATATGTGTGGGTAATCTAAGTCTATGTAGAAGTTGAGATGTTAATAATGCAGGGAACATAAAGTGAACACTAGACTTTTAGGATAATACGTAAATCACGTATTTTTTATCTATAATTGATTCCAACTGACCTTGAATGATGTTTAGTATAACTATATGGGCAAATTTGGTAATTAATAGTAAGGTAAATACGTATAAAGTTTATTGAAATAATTAACATGTAAGTAAAGGTCTGTATGTAGAATGCCCTAATATGTAATTGAAGAAGGAAGTAAAGCTGTATAAGATAACTGGAGTTTAAAGATGTAATCATAAGACGATAAGATTCTTGATGCAAAGTAAATTAAGTAAAATAAATGATCTGAATACATTATGTTGTAAAATTATATAATCAATATAATGTTATAACCTTCTAAAAATCAATTAGAGTTGAACGTCTGTAAAATAATAACTTAAATAAAAGATAAGTTCTCCCGGTGCCCCTAAATGATTATATTATTAATTATCCTAAGTATTGAATCTTCTTCCAAGTCGTAAAAGGTTAATACTAAAAATTCTAAGCTGTTTATAAGGTAGACTTAAGCCTCAGTTAGTCTCCAAGGTTGTGTAAGTTATCTTAATGTTTTCCGAATTACGGCTATAGGTCTTTATTTTCCTATGTTAGACTTAAGAGATTTGCTTGCAAATGTATAAGCTAAAGAACTCTAGACTCAAATCTGTAAGCTGTGTTCACGTTCATGTTATGTTGAAAAATTTAGTTAATGTAAGTAGTTCTGAAGTAATCATATTCCAAGAACCTTACTTATGACTTAGCCAAGTATTTGAATTTGCAAAAAGTCTAAGAATTCAAGTCTTTATAAGTCCTTCAAAATGGTAATCTTAGTATATACAACTCACATGTTGCAGAATACATTTATACTCAAGTCACACATCTTTACGTTCATATCTTGTCGAGATATAATTTGAGTTTGTTAACTCTAAAAAATTTCCTTCTCACGTATACATGTTCCCAACATTTAAACAAGTGTAAATACAAGTTTGTTAGCAATTAGTTAAGAACTCAGATAAGATACTCTGTGTGAAAGTCCAAGATACATGTATATCTTTATCTCTCAGATATGACTAGTTATGTATCGAGCTGGAAAGCTTCTCCGGTTGAGTCAGTATTTAGTTGTTCTAGTATATTACTAAGGAGGGTTAATACCGAGTCACTGTGGTTAGAGGTAGTGCCTCAACATGGTTGTCTACCTTTCCATGTATGTATTAGTGAACATATGAGGCGAAGGGAGACATCATATCCCTTTCCCTTAAGCCGAAGATAAGCTATTGAGTCTTCGATTTAATGGTCCTTTGAATAAATACAGATCTATAAATTTTGTTGAAACTCTTATGTCATTGCACTTCCTTAGGACTTATATGATTTTTGAATATATACATTTTGCTATTTGCTAGATTTATATGTTATATGTGATCACTTTGAGTTATGTGTTACGAAGGAGGCCTATTCAAGCCACAAATTTAGCATTTTTCGCTTCTATGCTATACGTGTTAAATTTAATGTAGTATAAGCCCTATCAGCTTCATTTATGATTATGATTGATATTTATTGATTTTATCCTATGTGGTACACCATCTAGAAGAATTATTTTTACCGTGGTGTGGTACACTGCTGAATATTTGCATCAAGAGGCACGGCGACGCATTCTTTTACCCCGGTATGGTACACACTAGACATATTTTTATTTTACCTCTGTGTGGTACACTGGCTAGATGTGGATTTTATATGGATTTTAGGTCCGCTGGCCAATGACATTATAGTTATAGATTTTCTTTGCATTACTTGGTTGCATTTGCTCTTCAAAGGTTGAGTTATTGTCGCTTCATTTCCGTGGATTCCAGGTTGTTACTATTCCTTATTTCTGGCTCAATTTATCATTTTTATCTTATATATTTGAATTTTTCAGCCTTACATTCTAGTACATCTCATTCATAATAATGTCCTTTCACTTGGGGACCTGATAATGCTCAAATTCAAAATTTCCTAAAGGTGTAAAGTATAAAGAGACGTTGTCAATAAAGAATCCAACAAAGAGGTTTGGGTCGAACCCACAGGAAATAGGTTAAGATCTAGACTAATGCCTGACTTGAACTTGTTGGTGAGTAATCTCCAAATTGGGGTTTCTGTGAAAAACAATATTAAAGAAAGATTATAATTGTGGCTGATATCAAGACTGCAAAATAACTATGGTAAGTGTTCCCCATGAGTTCATAACTACTTTGGATATACACACGTGATCAACTCCAATGCTTACTTGTAGAACTAATAACTAAGGTTCATCCAAAGGACTAGTTCGTTCCTATAAGATGACTATATTCAATTATCGACTCAGGTCTCAAGGAGCGATTTCAAACTAAACCATTATCAAAATGTTCCAAATTTAACTATCCGCGACCACAACTCTCAAGTTAATACAATGATCATAAAAACTAAGGCTTTGTTGTATTTCTCTTTTCCTAATCTCTACTTCAGGTTCAAGCAAGTAAAGAATTCGGGAAAAAGTTCTAACGTTGTACTACCATTAAGAAACGCTTAAAGATGAAGAGAATACAATACAAACATTTAACACTGGGTTTTGAATCACCTTGTATAACCTCATTTCATTAATCACCATGGTTCCTACAACTTCTAAAGGCGGAGGTTTAGGACTCATGATTGCATTACAATTAGTATTCATAGACAAACATAAGCAATTAAATACTTACAAATACAAGCCCCTGAAAAAAACCTTATTTGAATATCAAAAACAATCTCTAAGAATAAATGGATAAATCAAGAGTTTGATCCTAAGAATTTCTCTCAAAACTTGATAAAATTTCACAAATAATACTCTTCACACGCCTCACGGCTTCCTTCTATGTTCTCTAACAAAAATAAAACATAAAAGGTATTTATATAGACTTAGAAACCTTTTCCTAAGCTAATAGGGATTTTTCCATATCCGGCGCCGACTGTATCATGACTGAACCTACGACTCGTAACGGGATTGTATGGGTCATACCTGCTTCTCGTACATCCTTGGCTACTGCAGATTTGTATAAGTATTGGTAGGATGTTACGACTTATCACAGTCCTACGAGTCATACAATGCATCCGTGGGCTTGGCCTGAGAATCGTAATATCTTCGAAGTTTTCCACGAGTGTTATGGTATGCCTCGTACCTTCCTCCCATGACTCGTACTGCTTGTTGTATCTGAAATTTCGCTAACTCTTGAAGAATCACTTGAAACTCACCATGCCTCATGGTATGGGTCGTAAGTGAGTGCTACAATCCGTGAGTCCACCCATACCAAGTGACTACCTTTGCAAATTCTCTCTGAACAATTCCACGACTTATAGTTATGGCTTGTACCATCTTGGTAAGGCTCGTACTGAGAGTCATACATTGCCTTTCTTTTATTTTAGCCTTCGATTTCACCACAATTCTCAATACGGCCTGCATCGAGACTTGTACTTTGCTAATTTTTCTACACATTTATGCCTCTTTTGGTACATTTTGCTCCAACACCTATTTTCCTGAAATCAAAGCAATGTCCCTGATATCCATATAAACACACACCTAAGTCTATGCTATTTCCTTAGTTTTAAGCATCAAAAGTGATGTAAGCTCACAACACATCAACACCCTCAACTTAAGCTTTTTGCATGTCCTCAGGCAAAGAAAACAACAAAAAAACTAAACACGATGCTTAACTAGAAATAAACCTAGGATGGTATAGCCAACATTTAATCAATATTTTGCACCATAACTCAAACAACTTTTGACCTTGGCCCATGTGAACCAAATCAGCACATGCATCTCAAGCAACTACAAAAACATGATAAACAGGGATCAAGATGTCATCTAGTCATTAACAGAAAGTCAAGTCATCACCAATGTTTTTCACACAGATAAATTGGTAGAATTAAACATGTTAAAATGTACCCTTATAGAAAATGAATTCTCACTAATATAGTAAAATATTAAACATGGGACTGAATACAAGATTCTCCCACTCACAAAGAAGTTCCAACACGCATATCGTATACCATAGACTTGCCTTTTATTTTCTTCTACTTCGATTAGCCGATGGTCAAGCTAGGATCACTATAACTTGCTTTGGCTTTTAATGGTGGCTTCTCTGGCTGGGTGTATGGTAGAGATATCTCTTTAGTGAGTAAACCCCTCCTTGGCACTACATACGTGTGGCTCCATTTTTTCACTTTTTCATCCAATTTACTTTTTTCCACTTTTTCCTCACTATGCACTTGTATGAGTGTGGTGTGTTTCTTCAAGCTATGCATCATTCTTTGTATTTTCTTATTCAATTTTTCTTTCTTTTTCTTTTACTTTTGTCACACTTTTTCACACCTTTTTTTTCTACCTTTGTTCTCTTTCCTTCCTTTTTCACCTTCCCAATATTTATGCACCCCTACCTAGCTACCTCAACTTAGGAATTTTGCCTATGTTGAGGTTCATAATGTCTAAGGAGGGATCAAGGCCAAAAACAGGTTCATTATAAAAATGGTTACAGTCAACTAGGTTAATCAAATTAAACTGGTTCGTTTAAGGCTCAAAATCAGGATTAAGGGAATATATAATTTTGGTAGAGCTACTTAAGTTAAAAATGGTCTAAACAAAAACAACTTATGATCCTTTCCTAACCAACTAATCCTAAACCTACGTAAAGACCAATCAGGCAAGTTCTAGATCCTTCTTACGTAGTATTGAACTAGGTATTAGACCTCACTCACTCATGGTACATGTCTTGCATTCGCTCTACCTATCCGGTTTATACATGGATAATAAAAACTATTCATGCTATTACACTAAAATGAAATAAAAAGATCCACGTAAATCATGCTTGCAATCACAAGTACACAACTAATCATCAAAAAATTTAAATAGGGTCAATTTTTACAAATTGAAAATCTCAAAATTTATTAGCTAAGTAATTCTAAGCTACTTAATTAAATAAAAATCACAAAAAATAAAATACTAAACATGTCGTTTATTAGATAGCATGCCCAAGGGAAAAGAAACACGACAAGGAAAATCCTTGGACGAATCAAAATCCCAAAACAGTAAGTACACCCTTCACCTTTTTAAAATGCATGCTTGTCCCCAAAGCATAAAATGAAAAGCTTTTAAGGAAGGGAACATACTTGCGTTTAACTAATCAGCCCCTCATCATCTTGCTAAGGAGGTACTTCCACGCACCATGGCGCTGGTGGTGGACGACGCACTCACCGGTGTATCAATAAGGAGTGGCTACCCCTCTACCAGTAGCGTCGCCTCATTACCTATAGAATTCATTGTGATGAATGTGGCTCACCTGAAGTGGTCTCAACCGCAAGCTCTTCCTCGGTCCATGGTAGAGCTACCCACTCCTCTAGCTCTCTCAAGGCGCCCTGACTGATGCTCGTCGGAGTCTGCTGACTTCTCCAATCTGCCCTCTTGCTCTCTCTTTCTCTCTTTTCATCTTCTTTTGGATCTTATCTCCAACATCCTCAGAGACTTCTTTTCGCCAGAGTCGCCGACTTTGGGCTCTTCCTTCGCTCCTCCTACGATTGGGGAGCACTCAAAGAGATGTGGCAAGGGCTCTGCATGACCTAGGCTTTAGCCTTCCTAGTGGTTCGGGTCATGTTAGTATTAGATGTATTGGCCTGTATTTCTCTATTGACGACTAAGGAGTTGCTCAGCTTGTTCGGATTTTGAGGTCTCACTAATCAATACCATCCGAGAAGTTGCTTGGACGCTTTTCATTTCGTGTCATTGTACTGTGGAGAAAAAGGTTAGGATTCTTAAATCTGAGAAAAAGAAAAGCAAGAAAAAGTCCTCTATAATTTATCACAGGTCTATAGTACTAGTCATACCTTGAGGCATGATGTGTGTATGAGACTCGTAACATCTCAGGTCAATGTTATGCCGCTGAGGTACGACTACCATTTTAAGGTACTGTCCATACTACTTCTAGTCGATGAGGATGCCCCTTGGAAACAAATGTTCTGTATTTTCCACAATCCAAGATACGACTCGTAAGTCGATTCAACAAGTCATAGGAAGGGTCGTACTATTACTTGTGGACTTGATCCTTTTAAGATTCTTGGTACGATTTTCAGTACGATCCATAGTAGGATACTACAAGCTATAATAGGATTCGTACTCAAGATTTTTATTTGGCTTTCTGGGACAGTCTCAATGAGTCATCTCCACGAGTCGTAGTATGAAACCACGAGTTGTAGGAAGGCTTTGAAGCCTTTCCCTACTACTATTTCGTTCAGCTTCCAGGCAAGTGATTTTAATTTAGTGTTGGGTACTCAAGATTTCGCAAGTCCGTGCATGCATTTATCATGTTTTACAGTTGCCCATTCCTCCCATTTTTAGTCACAACCTCTAATTCAAGTTTCACAGCTCATTGAAAAGAGTTTTGGCGTTAAATCCCTACCCAGTCGCAATACCAACTCGTTCACAATTTCCTGGTCATTGTCCTTGCTATTTTTTCAAGCATTGAGAGGACTTCAGTGTGGATTAAGCATGTTTGCTTCAAGCACAACAGGTTATTATTATCAAATTCAACAAATAACACTTACTTGAATGCTACTTACTTTGATAGATAATCAAAACTATGGCTGTGCTGATTCATGGTGTTATTTGAGCAACGAACTTGCTAACCGATCTTGATTCTGGAGTTACGAGTGTGAGGGAGTCGAGTTCTAGCCGCGAAATTGGTTTTGAGTAAGGGGAGTGACGGTACGATGTGTTTGAAGTTTTAAAAGGTTGTAGAGCAGATTTGAAAAATCTTTGGCTGAGTCATGTGATTTTAAACTTTTGACCCATCACGACTCGCTGTACCATGAGTCGAGAGGTCTTATGACTCCTCATTCCCTTGGACTCGTAATAGAGAGGTTGAGAACTTACTTGTGGACCTAAGAGCACATCTTACGACTCGTATGTAATGGAAAAGGATTCGTACTATAACTCGTAGGTCTTTCTTATGTTGAGGTCCATGCCTTGTATAGTTTATAACCACAGTGAGTACTACGACCCGTACTTACAAAGTTACGAATTTATAGGAAAACCTTACTCGAACTCATGCACCGAAATACCTCATTCTTACCACGATTCATACTATGGCTGTACAATCCTCTTACGAGTCATACTGAAAACTATAGCACCTTTCTGTCATCAATTTTTCGCCACCTATTTTTGTTTCTGCACACTGAAAACACATAAGTCAATCAAATTGGCTGCCCCTCAAGAAGTGCTTGATTTAACAAGCTGTGGCACGACGCATGTGGTTTGGCAATTAATTCACTAAACTACCACTTGGGTTACCTCCCAAGAAGCACCTGATTTAACGTCGTGGCACTATGCAAGCCTCTTGACTACTCACTTCATCAAGGAACTCAAATTCATCCTCTATTGATGAGACAACTCAGCTGTTTCATTGACTGACAGACATTAAAGGTGACGTCTTCTTTATTGAGTCTGAATTTCAACTGGCCAGCTTCTACATCTACTAAAGCCTCCCAGTGGAAAGGAATCGTCGCCCTAAAATGATGGGGACTCAAAATCAACCTTGCAATCAAGGATCTTGAAGTCCGTTAGAATATGAATCTATGTACTTTAACAAGCACATCGAACAGATCCCTACAGGCTTCTTCACAGTTCGTCAACCATCAGAAGCCGCATAGTAGTCAATGTGGGGATCCCAAGCCCAAATTCGCTAAACACAATTAACAACATTAGATTGATGCTTGCTCCTAAATCATAGAGTGCCTTAGCAAACTCAACATCGCCAAATGTACATGGAATGGTGACACCTAGATCTTCCTTCTTCTGGGCCAGGGACCTAAGGAGAGGCTATAACACTATAATGATGCATATTATTCCACAGGCTCATAGCCTGGGCGTACCTTTCTTCGTAAAGGGTCTTTTCATAAACTTGGCATATCCCAACATCTCTGTTTAATGTTCCTGACCAATGGAATGTTTATAGATAACTGCTTAAGCTTGATAGGAATTCTGAAACTTACCATTCTCTGCCTTCTTCTTCATTCTTTGCTGGAATGGTGGAGGTGGTCGGGAATATCCTTGTAAATTTGTGTGGCTCCTTGTTTCTCTCAGAACCTGTTCGTACCGCCATTTGCCCACTGCATGTAAAAGAGGTGCCTTGCTAAGATGGACGAGCTGCTGGAGTTGCTGAAGTGGTGGTTGGGGCATGGCCTTTACCATTTAACGACCTCGAACGGAGGCCCGACCGAGACACGGGACAAGGAGCCTCGAGAGACCCTAAGTTCCATGGCATAAGCATTCATCTAACTCAATCAATAAAATTGAAGAATTTACATGATAAACTTAGTGGAAGTCTGAAATAAAACATAACACGAATACACACAATCTGAAGCTGAATACATCCTTTTGTCCGAAAGCCTCTAAGTCTCGATAAGTTGATGGATAAGACCCAACTAACTCGCTAAGCTGAAACTGAAAATACATAAAGAAGTCTGATAGCAAGGTCCCTGGAGATGAGAACCTGTACCAACAAGCGTAGCATGCTAACTCTGAAATGCTGGCTAAGGACGGGGCCGAGTCTGAGTACCGAGTCCTATATCATAAACGATACAATATAGAGTACGCGGTCAGTAATTGGAATGTATCGAGTATGCAAGCTAAGTAAAACCTCTTAGATTAGTAAAAAATCATTTTTAAACATGCATAATATAAAACGTAAACAAGAATCTGAGAGTAGGGCTTGCATTCTATCTTTCGGAAAACATTATCTCAACATAACATAACATCATAACTGAATCGATTGACTCAAAGCTTAAATCTAGTAGTCATAAATAAAGCTGAACATTGGATTCAAACCTGCTTTAGAACATATATAGATATATACAACATGGGTGATACACATGCATAATTGAAATCATAAGGAACAATAAGAGACTTTTCTTATAACTAACTTACTACTCATAGAGCTACGCGGTCCCAGCTATTACACTCAAGTGGGTAGAGACTTCCAAAGCTTTGCCAGGGCCAAGGATGATACTCATGACATTGATATCAAGTTAATGGCCCAATCGGGCAGGGAATAGCTCACAAGGGAGGTCCCAAAGGAATACATGTGTAAGTAATATCCTACATTGGCACGCATTTCCGAGACATAGGGTGATTGGCCCTTAGCCTACTCGGTGCTAGACACTACTCCCAAAATATGCATACGCTTTCCATCATTTCAACGAAGCTCACTATCGCTGTTCATTTACGAAGCTCACAATTAAATACATCTCGAATATGAAATTATGCATATGAGAAGCTTTTAGCTCTAACCATACCACAAGCTGAAAAATAATTGGGAGTTCTTGTTCCAAAACCATATGGTAAGGTAGGGTGCAGAACAGCCAGGAGGTTTGCCTAAAGCAGCCACTTTGAAAGAGTGCGTAAATTCGGGAAATCATAAATCATACGCAGCATGTGGGCATTGCCCCAATACTTTAACATGCTTGTAAATACTCAATTCACATTGAAAACATGATTATATATATGGGTAACTTGATAACATATACTTTTTATCAATAATATCTCATCATACTTGAACATTCATCATAAATCTCAACTTTCATGATTTTCTCATAGATGGCCATTTTAATTTATAAAGCTTGAAATATGATTTTTATTGAAAATAATGTAAAACTTGCCCATGAATCATAATTAAATATTATAAACATATTTAAAAATCATACCCATGTTGAGAATTAGGAATTTCATGCATTGGGTTAGAACCCCATAGAAGTGACATAGAAAATTCATGATTTAGAGAGGGATTGGGCATGGGTGTGAAAGGATTCACCCACTCATAACCCTACATACCTAGGGAATATCAAATTCTATCACTCCTTGAAAGCCCAATGAAGGATTGAAGGAAATCTTGAAGAACTCTTACTTGATCATCTCCTAAACCCCTTCAATATGAATGCATGGATATGAATGAGCCTAGGATATGTTTTACCCTCATAAAACACTACATTTCGAGCCTTAAACGATGTAGTTTAGGACCCTAGGACTTAGGAATGACAAAAATTCCCTTAATGAATTCCCTGAAAATTCTACACTACCTGAAACCACAGACGATCCAACCAGCCGTGCCTTGGTACCATGACTCATGGTATCCGTCTGTTGCACCCACTTCCCAATTTCACTTTCTCATATTCGATCCCACAACTCGAAAGGACTAGTCATCGCTTCAGACAGCGGTCTGTTATATCCTTCGTTGTTTCCCCTTTCACTTCCTGCACCAAGCCTTCCCACGAGCCATACCATGAATCAATCCTCCTTCCAACAAGTCGTGGTTTCCTCCCGTTACCTCGACTGGAGGTTTTAATACTCCTTTCCACGGTTGCTCACCATGACCCATTTTAGCTCACAACGGGTCGTCCCATAACCCGTTACTTTCTCTCAAGCTTAGGACCAGTCTCCCCATGACCTCCAACGATGACTCGTGATATCAAAAAATGGGTCGTTATGTGACCATTACTTAAAACTGCCACCCAGTAAAACCTCACCACAGACGCTTCCCACAGGTCGTTGGTTAGACCAACAATCTGTTATGTCACCCATTTTGTGGAAAATTTCCCAGATTCTGCCAACTTCCATTTTTAAATCCCGGGTCTAGTCGTAGGCACTTCCGGGGTATTACAATATCTCCCCCTTGGGAACATTCATCCTCGAATGTGGGAAAACATACAGAAAATAGAGAAATACAATGATCATACTCAAATACTGATCATTTAAGCTAAAAACTAACAGAATAACTAACTCCGATTCAAACTACATAGCTGAACTGAATTCAAGAATCATATACACATCCACCTACATGAAAGAAACTGGGGCACATGAACTGAACATGAAAACTAAATAGATTTTAAGGGAAAAAATGGATACCTCAAGTTGGAACTGAGCCGGTAGAAAATAGATGTGGGTATCTAGCCATCATATCTTCTTCGGCTTCCCACGTAGCTCCTTCAGCATGCTAATTCCTCCATAACACTTTGACTGAAGCTACTTCCTTGTTCCTTAGCCTTCGAACCTGACAATCCAGTATTTCCACCGAAACCTCCTCAAAACTAAGGTTGTCTTTCACCCCGACACTGTCCACCGGGACAACTAGAGTTGGATCACCCAAATACTTTTTTAAGAGCGATACATGGAATACAGGACGCACAGAAGCTAATTCTGATGGAAACTCCAATTCATATGCCACCTTGCCAACCCGTCTTACAATTTGGTAGGGGCCAACATAACGAGAGCTGAGTTTTCCTTTCTTTCCAAACCTCATCACTCCCTTCATGGGAGACACCTTTAGAAGTACCCAATAATCCACTTCGAACTTCAATTCTCTCCTTCTCATATCATCATAGGACTTTTTGTGACTTTGAGCTGTTTTCAACCTGTCCGTTATAAGATGAACCTTTTCCATAGCCTCATGGTCTGAATTTGGTCCTATCATCGCAGCTTCACCAACCTCGAACCAAGCAATAGGCGATATGCATCTCCACCAGTAGAGAGCCTCAAACAGAGCCATCTGAATACTGGAATGGTAGCTGTTATTGTATGCGAACTCGATAAGAGGAAAATGATCATCCCGACTACCTTTGAAGTCAATCACGCATGCTCTCAACATATCCTCGAGAGTCTAAATTGTATGCTCTGTTTCCATTTGCGGGTGAAATACTGTGCTGAGCTTAACCTGAGTACCAAGTCCCTTTTGAAATGGCCTCCAAAACTGAGAGGTGAATTGGGTACCTCTATCTGAAATGATGTATAAGGGCACTCCATGCAATCAAACTAGCTCCCGGATATATAGTTTGGCATATTCCTCCGCCGAATCTGTGGTTTTGACCGGTAAGAAATGAGCGGCCTTGGTCAACCTGTCTACCACAACCCAAATTGAGTCATATTGCCGTCGAGTGCGAGGCAAACCTATTATGAAGTCTATATCGATTTATTCACACTTCCAAGTAGGAATGCTAATATCTTGGAGCATACCTCTAGGTCTTTGGTGCTCAACCTCCACTTGCTGATAGTTCGAACACTTAGCCACAAATTCTGCGATATCTTTCTTCATGCCATTCCACCAATAGATTTCTCATAGGTCACGGTACATCTTGGTGGCACCTGGATGTATAGAATACCTGGATCTATGAGCCTCGTGCAACATCCGATTTCTTAAAGCGTCAACATAAAAAACACATAAGCGACCCTGGTATCGAAGCACACCATCTCCCCCTTTAGAGAAGACCTCTACCTTCTGATTCTGAACGGCCTCCTTTAATTTTACCAAAATGGGGTCCTTGTCTTGTCTAGCTTTTACATCAGTCACCAAAGAAGATTCTAATCCATTCTGAATGATAACACCGCCATCGGTCGAGTCAACCAACCGAACTCCCAACCTTGCGAGTTGATGCACATCCTTCACTAGCTCCTTCTTCCCCTTATCCACATGGTACACACTCTCCATAGAGAGTCTACTAAGTGCGACTGCTACTATATTAGCCAAACTCGGATGGTAAAGCACACTCATATCGTAGTCCTTGAGTAGCTTCAACCACCTCATTTGCTGAAGATTGAGATCCTTCTGCGTAAACACATATTGTAAACTCTTATGGTCCGTAAACACATCCATGTGGACTCCGTACAAATAATGTCGCCATATCTTCAAGGAGAATACCACCGCGGCCAATTCAAGATCATGGGTCGGGTAATTCTTCTCGTGAACTTTTAGCTGTCTGGAGGCGTATGTTATAACTTTTCCGTGCTGCATCAATACGCACCCAAGTCCGATCCTTGAAGAATCACAATACACAATGAACCCATCGGTACCCTTGGGTAGAGTTAACACTGGTGCTGAAGTAAGTCGAGTCTTCAACTCCTGAAAACTCCTCTCACAAGCCTTCGACCATTGGAATTTCACCTTCTTTTGGTTCAATTTGGTCAAGGGTTCTGCAATATATGAGAAACCTTCAATAAATCTCTGATAGTAGCCAGCTAAACCCATAAAGCTCCGAATATCTGAAGGATTCACTGGTCTAGAACAATTCTTCACCATTTCTATTTTTTGATAATCCACTTGTATGCCCTCACTTGATACCACATGGCCCAAAAACGCCACTGAGTTCAACCAAAACTCGCACTTGCTGAATTTAGAATATAATTGGCAATCCTTGAGAGTCTATATCACCACTCTCAAATGAGCGACATGCTCCTCCACGCTCCGAGAGTATATAATGATGTCATCAATAAACATAATCACGAACATATCTAGGTATGGCTTTAACACCCTGTTCATCAATTCCATAAAAGCTGTAGGGGCATTCATTAGTCCAAAAGCCATAATTACAAACTCATAATGACCATACCGCGTCCTGAAGGCTGTCTTCAGGATGTCACTCTCCCGAACTCTGAGCTGATGGTACCCGGATCTGAGATCTATCTTCAAAAAACATTTGGCACCTTGAAGCTGGTCAAATAAATCATTAATCCTAGGTAGAGGATACCTGTTCTTGACGGTGACTTTGTTCAATTGCCTCTAATCAATACATATCCGAAGAGACCCATCCTTCTTGCAGACAATGAGAATTAGTGCACCCTATGAGGACTTTCTCGGTCTAATGAAACCCTTATCTAATAGGTCCTTCAACTATTCTTTCAACTCATTTAGCTCGACCGGAGCCATTCTATAGGGAGGAATAGATATAGGTTGCATGTCAGGAAGAAGGTCAATGCCAAAATCAATCTCCCGCTCTGGAGGGATTCCCGGTAGACCATCTGGAAAGACTTCTAGATACTCACATACTACTGGGACTGACTGGATAGTTGGTGTCTTGGACGTCGCATCCTTAACCCTAACTAGATGGTATGTACAACCCTTAGAAATCATCTTTTTGGCCTTAAGGTAGGAAATGGAACGACCTACAGGCACAATTGAACTACCCTTCCACTCGATGACTGGCTCACTCAAAAATCTGAACTCTACTTCCATGGTTCTAATATTAACTTGGGCATAACATGCAAATAGACAATCCATGTTGAGGATAAAAATCAAAATCGGTCATGGCTAACTCTATCAAATCTGCTGAGGTGACTTTCTGAAGGACTGTGATCGGGCAACTTCTATACACCCATCTAGCTATAACTGAATCACCTACTGGAGTGGAGACGGAGAAGGATTCTGATAAGACTTCTGGACAGACTCCATAGCTACTGGCCACATAGGGTGTCACAAAAGAAAAGGTAGCCCATGGATCTAAAAAAGCATAAACATAAAGCTGTAACACTCGTAACATACTAGTGACTACATCCGGAGAGATCTCCTGCTCCTAGCGGGATGCTAAGGCATAGAATCTATTTTGGTGTTGGCAGCCACCTGTGCTAGTAGATGCCCCCTGCTGTGTTGAGCGTACAAGAGGAGCTGCTGAATTGGAAGCCGGGCCTCTTCCCCCATCATGGTACTTTCTCACTACTGGGTAATCCCTGAGCATATGTCCAGGCTTCCCACATCCGAAGCAAGTACCTGAACCTTCCAAGCATTGGCCCGTGTAACTTTGACCACACCTGCGGTAAGATAGAATGCTAGAATCTGTGGGTCTGCTGCTATAACCCCTAGAGCTTGATGCTCTCCCCCTCTGATCATGCCTAGGCCTGGATGGAACACTCAATGCTGACGATGCTGGGGCTGAAGATCTCTGGTGGGTCTGCCGTCATGCCCGCCACCTGACCTTGGTTGAGAGAATCCATAACTATCAGTCCTGGCCCTCTTGCCCTCTCTCTCTCTCTCATATGCTCCACCTCCATCTGCTGGGCGTATAAAACTATTCGAGGGAAATACATATCCTAGTGGAGCATAGAGGTCTTGCAATCCTTGTCCAAATAGCCCTCCATGCCATGAACAAACCTACTCACCCGCACCCTCTGATCATCCACTAAATCTGGAGCATACTTTGATAGGCGAGTGAACTCAAGGGCATACTCCTGCACCGTCATTCTCCCTTTCTTAAGATTCACGAACTTGGATGCCTTCAACTCCCTCATCTCATGAGGGAAGAACTGATTTAGGAACACAACATGGAACTCCTCCCAAGTGACAGAGCCTGCTCCGGCGGTCCTATTGTCTTTCCATTGTCGAAACCAGATGTGTGTGACCTCTTTTAGCTGATATGAGGCCAACTCCACACACTCAACACCATTCACCCACATGACTTGGGTGATCTTCACAATCTCATCAATGTACTCATGCGGGTCCTCATCTACTTTTGACTCAAGGAACTCTGGCGGGTTTATTCTCAAGAAGTCCCTGACTCAGGGCGCCGCCGCATTGCCGTTTTGTGGGGCATGCGCAACTTCCTATTGATTGAACTAAGTGGTCAAGGCCTGTGCTAACATCTGAATAGTCAACCGGCTCCAGTGCATGGTGCTCCTGGACTGGTGGGGCCTGCTGATGCCCGTTTCTGTTTCTATCCTCGTAGCCATTCCCATTTCCATTCCTCCTACCATTCACTCTGCAGGGAGCCATGATTCTACAATCATGAATAGCACGAATTAGAAGGATAGGGAGACATTTCATCGCACTACATAGATCATGAAAGAAGGGAACATTTCCAAAATGTTTCATAGCCTCTTCATCATAAGTGTGGCGCGCTTCACACCCATGAAAAAGACTCTACTTAATTTGGCTTTCAAAAACCCTAGGACACTTCAAAACCTATTTCTCTGATACTAAGTTTTTCACGACCCAAATAGAGGCCTGTACCGAGATACGGGACAAGGAGCCTCGAGAGACCCAAGTCGACCCATGGTATAAGCATTCATCTAACTCAATCAATAAAACTAAAGAATTAACATGATAAACTTAGCAGAAGTCTGAAGTAAACATAACATCAGAATACACACAATCTGAAGCTGAATACATCCTTTTTGTCTGAAAAGCCTCTAAGTCTGATGAGTTGATGGGACAAGACCCCAGCTAACTCACTAAGCTGAAACTAAAAATACATGAAGAAGTTTGATAAAGCATGGTCCTCGGGAGATGAGGACTAACCATAAAGCGTAGGATGCTAATTCTGAAAGGCTGGCTAAGGAGGGGGCTGAGTCTGAGTACCGGGGCCTTTATCATAAAATGATACAACATAGAGTATGCAGTTAGTATGTGGAATGTACCGAGTATGCAAGGTAAGTAAAACCGCTTAGATAAGTAAAAAATCATTTTTAAACATGCATAATTTAAAACATAAACAAGTAAGAATCTGAGAGTAGGGATTGCATGCTATCTCTCTGAAAACATGATCTCAATATAACATAACATCATAATTGAATCGATTGACCCAAAGCCGAAATCTAGTAGTCATAAATAAAGCTGAACATTGGATTCAAACTTGCTTTAGAACATATATAGATATATACAACATGAGTGATAAACATGCATAATTGAAATCATGAGGAACAATGGGAGACTCTTCTTTTAACCCACATACCACGATAGAGCTTACGTGGTCCCAACTATCACACTCAAGTGGGTAGAGACTTCCAAAGACTTGCCAGGGCTAAGGATGATACCATGATATTGATATCAAGCTCGGGGCCGATCGAGGTAGGGGATAACTCACAATGGAGATCCCGAAGTAGTATATGTGTGTAAGTAATATCCTACATTGGCACGTAGTTCTAAGACATTGGGTGATTGACCCTTAGCCTACTCGGTGCTAGACACCACTCCCAAGAGTATGCATATGCTCTCTATCATTTTTCAATGAAGCTCACCATCATCTATTGACGAAGCAAAATAATAAAATGCATCTCAAATCTGAATTTATGCATATGAGAAGCTTTTAGCTCTAACCATACCACAAGCTAAAAACTAATTGGGAGTCTTTGCTCCAAAACCATGTGGTAAGCTTAATTCGGGAAATCATAAATCATAGTTGAACATGTGGGCTTGCCCAATACTTTAACATGCTTGAAAATAGTCAATTCACATTGAAAACATGATTATAAACATAGGTAACTTGATAACATGTTTTTCATCAATAATATCTCATCATACTTGAACATTCATCATAAATCTCAACTTTCATGATTTTCTCATAGATGGCCATTTTAATTTATAAAGCTTGAAATATGATTTTTATTGAAAATAATGTAAAACTTGCCCATGAATCATAATTAAATATTATAAACATATTTAAAAATCATACCCATGTTGAGAATTAGGAATTTCATGCATTGGGTTAAAACCCCATAGAGTTGACATAGAAAATTCATGATTTAGAGAGGGATTGGGCATGGGTGAAGGATTCAGCCACTCATAACCCTACATACCTAGGGAATATCAGATTCTATCACTCCTTGAAAGCCCAATGAAGGATTAAAGGAAAACTTGAAGAACTCTTACTTGATCACCTCCTAAACACCTTCAACATGCATGCATGAATATGAATGATCCTAGGATAGGTTTTACCCTCATAAAACATTGCATTTCGAGCCTTAAACGACATAGTTTAGGACCCTAGTACTTAGGAATGACAAAAATGCCCTTAATGAATTCCTTGAAAATTCTGCACTGCTTGAGTCCACGGACGATCCAACAAGTCATGCCTTGGTACCACGACTCGTGGTATCCATCCATTGCACCCACTGCCCAACTTCACATTCTCATATTCGATCCCATGACTTGAAAGGATGAGTCGTCGCTTTAGACAATGGTCCATTATATCGTCCGTTGTTTCCCCTTTTATGTCCTGAACCAAGCCTTCCCACGAGCCACCCACAACTCGTTCCTCCTTCCAACGAGTCATGGTTTCCTCCCATTACCTCGACTAGAGGTTTTAATACTCCTTTCCATGGTTGCTCACCATGATCCATTTTAGCTCACGACGGATCGTCCCATGACCCATTACTTCCTCTTAGGCTAAGGACCAGTCTCCCCAGACCTCAAACGATGACTTGTGGTATCAAAAAATGGGTCGTTACTGACCCATTACTTCCAACTGACACCGGTCAAACCTCACCAATGGACGCTTCCCATGGGTCGTTGGTTGGACCAAAGATCCGTTATGTGACCCGTTGTGTGGAAAATTTCCCAGATTCTGTCAACTTTCATTTTTAAATCCTGGGTCCAGTCTTAAGCACTTCCGGGGTATTACATACCATCACCCTATCTAGCTGAAGGACAATCTCTTAGCATATGTTAGGGCTCTCCATACCCGAAGCAGACATTTGAAACAAACAAAGCACTCTCTGGGGTGCTTCCTATTGCACTTCCTGCAAGCTTGGAAAGGGAATTCTCCTATCATGCTCCTCTATCCCCTAGAGCCTTATGCTCTACCTCTATAATCTCCTCAAGGTCTGGATGGATCGTTGTGATGGACTAACAGCGATGTCCACCACCAGATCTCTGCTGGGAATGCCCATAGCTCCCTATCCAGGCCCTCTTGGCCTCTCTATCCTTTTCTTTCATATACTATGCCTCTATCTTCTAAGAATATATTATTAGTCCGGAGATATCTATGTCACTAATCAGGATGGTGGTCCTGCACTCCTTGACCAATGAATCTGCCACCTCATTCACGAACTTGCTCATACGAGTCCTCGGATCAGCAATCATCTTAGTAGCATACTTGGATAGCTGGGTAAACTTCAAGGAATACTCCTGGATAGTCATATCATTCTGCTTCAGATTGACGAACTCAACTTCCTTTTCTTCCCTCAGCTCTCTCGAGAGAATTTGTCCAAGAAAGTCGTAACAAACTCATCCTAACCAACGGGGACTGCACTGACTCCCCCTCTCTCCTTCCACTGTCGGAACCATATATGAGCAATCCTCTTAAGCTAATAGGAGGCCAAGTCTGCACTATTTTCTCTTGAAACACCCATCACCTAGGTAATCTTCTAGATCTCCTCAATAAACTTCTGTGGGTCCTCGTCCACTTTCGACCTATGGAACTCAAGTGGGTTCATCCTGATGAAGTCTCGCACCCTAGCTGCCTCCGCATTTCTATTTTGGTTCACATGAGCCATAGCCTGCTGATTAACATGCGCGGTCATGGCCTGTGCTAACAACTAAAATGCATCCCTGAACTCCGCATGAGTAACCTACTCTGACAAGGGATCAGTTGGAGCTGGTGGGGCTTGCCGATGCCCATCTCCATTGCCATTTCCATTGCCATGGCCATTTTCGTTGTCATTTCTTCTTCCATTAAGTCATCTGGGAGGCATATTTCTGCAAACATGTATAGCATGAGTTAGAGGAGTAGAGAGAGGTACTTCATCGCCCGATATAGATTATGAAAGACTCTACTTAACGCGGCTTTCAGAAACCCTAGGTGTCACGACCTAAGCATGGATCCCGATTTGAGACACGGGACTTAGAACTACAAATAGCTCTAAGCTAACCCATGGCGTGGCATATTACTAGCACAATATATCTTATAAGGAAAACTAAGTGGAAGCTAACTGAAATGTAAGATATTTCCTTATAGATAACAAGATAATCTGATAATGTTAAACACTAAGTCACAAAGATAAACATGCTAGCTCTATGTCTGAAAGCTTCTACTAACTGATGAACTGATGGGAAAAGCCCCCGGGTAACTCCAAAGTCTGAAACTAAACTAAGGTAAAAGAATTGATATAAAGTAGATAACTCTAGTTCTTGAAAGATGAGGATTCACCCCCTGCTAGCTGATCAAATCCGGAACGTTTCTAATTATGAGATGAGTCCGAGTACTGGGATCTATATCATGAAACGATATAGCATAGAGTATGCAGTTAGTACTTTGAATGTACTGAGTATGTAAGGTGAGTAAAACATGCTAGTAAAACAATAGTCTCAAATCATGAATATTAAACAAGACAGAACATGAGAGTAAGGACAGCATGCTAAAAACCATATTCCTGAAGTAATCATGATCATGAGATATTCATCGTAAGCTGAATATAATGACCTAAGGTTTAGAAGTAGAAATCATGTAATGTACCATACTTGAAATCATAAGTGAAAACTCATAAACTAGTGAATGGGTCAAATATGTTATAAAACATAATATGTTAAGACATGAACATAAGTAATTGAAAATATGACAAAGCTTACATGATACCCCAACTAACTTTCTCCAGTAGGCAGAGTCATCCTAAGCCTTGTTAAGGCAAAGAACGATGGAGGTGTGATATCACCGGTGTGCCCTCGGGCGGGGGAAGCACTCTCTCGAGAGGTCTCAAATATGTATATATACCTACGATGGCGAGTAGTTTATGAGACCAGGGTCCTCAAAATTCCTAGCCTACTCAGTGCTAGACACTACTCCTAAAACATATATATAGCTCTTAATTATATTCTCAATAAATAGCTTAAATTTGAATATGGAGAGTATTGAGTCCGAAACATTTCATAAACTGATCTTGTAAGCCTTGGCTAAAATCATGATAAAATATACTTGACTTTTCATGGGCTTGCCCAAATCATGGAACCATATGTACTTGAAATAATCTTTCTAATTCAATATCATGGAACCGCAAGTTTAAGAATTCATAATCATTCATGCATACATTGATAATTCATCATACTTGAAATCATGGGCTCATAAGCTTGAAATTCATAAATCATGCATAATAGGGCATAATCTTCATAAACTTGAAATCATGAATCAATAAGTAAATTAAGATTCAAATCTGCCCTAATAGCCATAAATCATTAATTGAAACATTATAGAATTGAACCCATAAAGATAGCATGGAAGATTGCATTGAATTGGGTTGAACCCTAGAATTTCACAATTTAGAACTTGAGAAGTAGAAATCATGAATTTGGACTTGAAAGGGCATGAGAGTGGAGATTTCCCCCCACTCATAACCCTACATACCTACGTAATTGACTCCTAGACTTTCCTTGAAAATACCAAAAAGATTTAAAGAGGTATGATAAAGAAACCTATCTTTGATCTTGAGAGGAAATTAGTTCCAACTCTCGTTCTTTTGGAGAGGGTGAAGATTTAGGCTAGGTTAATTCCTTTAATCTGACCTTTAGAAATCCCAAATGATGTCATTTAGGAGTTAAAAGCATAGGAGTTTACCAAAATACCCCCAAACTATCAGAAAAAGGACTGAAACTGGCAGAAACAATGACCAAAGGGATGGGTCATTGTTTGATAGGACGATCCGTACTGAGGTTCGTCCAATGTCTGGTGCTACTTCACTAAAATGCTCATAATGTTTTACTTCGAACTCCGATTGATGAAAGGTTGGATTCATTGGAAAGAAGACTCAAAGGTCTTCAATTTGAAGTGTTGAATTACCCAAAACCACTTTGTAAAATGGGATCTATAGTCATTTGAAATTAACACTTGTAAGAACTTATACGAAAACTCAATTGGTAAGAAGGCTCTCAACTCAACTTTATGCTAGAGGATCCTTATGACCTTAATTTGCATGAAATATACTTCTTACACTTAAGCATTTATCTTAACACCTTGTTTCCATAAATTTATCAGGTTCGGATCTATCCACATACCTAAAACGGTTCCAAACTTAGCACAAAAGTTCATGGAATTAGAATATCTTAACTAATGGCTGAAACGAAAATCTATACCATCATATTACAACTCATACTAAGTCTTTGTAGCTATGAATCCTCCACTAAACAAATTCTTTGAACTCTCTTCCTACGACCCTTCAGTACGACCTATACCACGCTGGTACTAGTCGTGGGATCTTGTCGTGGTTTCTCATGTTGCCTCCGAATTATACTTTAAACTTGATTCAACAACTCCAAACAACGACCTGTGCAATCAAACAACGGTCTGTCCAATCCACTCGTTAGTTCTAGGCCAATTTTTGGTAGTTCACTGGAACTAATCCAATGACAACGTACAATGGCCCGCAGGATGGAAGGACGAGTCGTCCTTTGACTTATGGAATAGCCCTGGTTCCATTTTCTGCTATAAGTCTCAGATCTTATCTAAGGGACTTTTGGGGTATTTCACTAGGAAACTTTAAACTTAATGCGTTGATGCCAAGTTTGTCACGACTCGAGCATGAACCCTGAATCGAAACACAGGACCTAGAACCACGAATGGCTCCAAGCTAACCCATGGTACATACATATAATGAATAAGAGCACCACTAAGCAGAAATAAAATATGAATGTAATATAAGTGAAAGTCTACATATTATAACAACAAAAATGTAAACACGAGCGAACATCGTGAACTATCTACACATAGTTGTCTGAAAAGCCTCTAAACATATGATGAGCTGATAGGATAACACCCCCAACTAGCTCGCTAAGCCTAAAACTAAAAGATATAAACAAAAGAGTCATGAACCAAAACTGCCATCCTTGGATCATGAGGACTCACCAAAACTGGGAATGGAACTGGACTGAAGCGGGAGCAAACTAGCATGGGGATTGAGTCTGGTCACCCGAACCTATATCTTGAGACGATATAACATAGAGTATGTGATCAGTACTTGGAATGTACTGAGTATGTAGAGGAAGTAAAACATGCTAATAAAATGATAGTCTGAAATCATGAATATAAATCAAGATAGAACATGAGAGTAAGGGCAACATGCTAAAAGCCATAATCTTGAAATAGTCATAATCATGAGATATCCATCGTAAGCTAAAATGTATTGACCCATGGTTTAGAAATAGAAATCATATAGTGTGCCATACTTGAATTCATAAGTGAAAAGTCATAAACTGATCAATGGGTTAAATATACTATAAAACATAACATCATAAGACATGAACATGAGTAACTTATAATATGAGGAACAATGGGAGGCTTTGTCATAACCGACACCATCATGATAGAGCTTGCATGATGCCCCAACTATCTCGCTAAAGTACGGAGAGTCGTCCTAAGCCTAAGGTGTGATATCACTAGTGTGCCCTTGAGCTGGGGAAGAACTCTCTTGAGAGGTCCCAAATAAGAATATATACCTACGGTGGTGCGTAGTTATGAGACCTGGGTCCTCGGATTTCCTAGCCTACTCAATGCTAGACACTACTCCCAAAATATGCGTACTGATCATAATCATATTCTCAAAAAATATCTTAAATCAGTTTCTTAGGAGTCTTGAATCCAAATATCTCTATAAAACTGATCTTGTAAGCCTTGGCTAAAAATCATGGAAAACATACTTGACTTTACATGAGCTTGCTGAAATCATGAAATAATACATACTAGAATAATGCTTCATAAATCGAAATCATAGAATCATAAGTTTAAGTATTCATAAACATTCATGCATACTTTGCTAATTCATCTTACTAGGAATTATGGGCTCATAAGCTTGAAATTTATAAATTATGCATAATAGGGAAAAATCATCATAAGCTTGAAACCATCAAATCATGAGGAATTTGAAAGTAAAATCTGCCTTAATAAATATATTTCATCAATCGGAACATGAGATAATTGAACCCATAGAGATATCAATGATAATTGCATGAAATTGGGTTAAAACACTAGAATTTCAACATAACATGCTTGGACACTTGAAATCATAGAATAGGGATACAATTAGGCATGAGGGTGGAAGGATTTCCTCCATTAATAACCCTACATACCTGAACTTGATGGAATCCTTTCTAGGGTTTGATGCCCAAGAGGATTTGGGGAAGAAGGAGGACCTTGACGCTTGATACTTGAGAGGGTTTTGATCTTCAACTTGTTGTGTTAGGAGTAGAGTGAGTGTTTAAAATGATTGAAACCCTTATAAACACCCTTTAGGAGGCTTAAAAAAACTTAGTTGAGGAGTTAGGAACTTAGAAATTATTAAAACACCCTTAAAAACCCGACTAAAAAATTAATTATGCTAGACCCAACGACCCACTTGACGATCCATCGGGTCTCCTAAGGGATCATCGTCTGACTGTTTCCACTGGAGCCAAAAGTCCATTCTCTGATCTTTTATTGACACCTCCACTTAACGATTCATCGTGACACTTAACAGATTACTTCATCACTCATTAAGACTCTCCAAATCCCAAGTTTTTCATCCGCTTATCCCACTTAATGAGTCGCCTAATGGAATGTTAGGTGATGTAATGAATCGTCCCACAATCTGTGAAGTACTCTATAAATCAATATTTTTCCCATCTTGGCACCACTTAACGGGTCACTTAACGATCCCTCATTCGACCTAACGGGTCACTTGGCGACTCGTTCTGTGGCCTAGTATAGATTTTCTTGTTTCCTTTGTTTCAGTCCTCGAGTATAATCTTAGGGACTTTTGGGGTGTTACACTAACTCCTTTCTTTCATCCTCCATATAAGCTGCACTCCCCATGGACAACCTGCTAAGATCATTAACAACTACATTGGCCTTACCCAGATGATAAAGAACACTCATGTTGTAATCCTTGAGACTCTCAAGCCATCTTCTTTTCCATAGAGTCAAGTCCGTCTGACTAAATACATACTGAAGGCTCTTATAGTCCGTAAACACATCAACATTCACCCCATATAAATAGTGTCCAAATCATCAATGAAAACACTACTACTGCTAACTCAAGGTCATGTGTTGGGTAATTCTTCTCATGAGCCTTAAGATGTCTATAAGCACAAGCGATGACCTTGCCATGATGCATCAACACACACCTGAGGCTAACCCTTGAGGCATCAAAATACACTATAAAGCCATTTGTGCCCTCTGACAGGGTCAAGATCGGACCGAAAATGAGTCAAGTCTTTAACTTCTGGAAGCTTTTCTCACAAGCACCAGACCTCTGGAATTTGACCTTCTTCTGAGTCAATCGGGTGAGAGATGAAGCAATGGATGAAAATCCCTCAAGAAACGTCTTGTAGAAACCAGCTTAACCCAAGAAGTTTCTAATGTTAGTGGGAGTGACGTCTCTAGGCTAGTTCTTCACGACCTCAATCTTTTTAGGGTCTTTTTGAACACCCTCACTAGACACCACTTGTCTAAGAAATGCAACTAGCTTCAGATAAAACTCACACTTGCTAAACTTAGCAAACAACTGAAGGTCCTTAATAGTCTGCAACATAATTCTCAAATGAGCAGTATGCTCCTCCTCACTCTGAGAGTATACGAGGATATCATATATAAAGATGATGAAAAACATATCTAAATACTCATTGAACACCTACTTATCACTCCATAAAAGTTGCAGGAGAATTCATTAGTCCAAAAGACATAACTACAAATTTATAGTGACCATACTAAGTTCTGAAGGATGTCTTCAGAATGTCACATTCTTTGACTTTGAGTTGATGATAGACAGACCTAAGGTCTATCTTAGAGAAAAAACTAGAACCCTGAAGCTAATCGAAAAATTCATCAATCCTGAGAATGGGGTATTTATTCTAGATTGTGACCTAATTTAATTGATGGTAGTTCATGCACATCCTGAGAGAACCATATTTCTTTCGCATGAAAAGGACTGAGCACTCCATGGGGACTTACTAGGCCTAATAAAACCCTTATCTAGGAGATCCTTCAACTATTCCTTCAACTCCTTAAGCTCAGTTGGAGTCACTCTATAAGGAGGAATGGATAAGGGCTACGTATCAGGGAGGAGGTCTATCCTAAAGTTAATCTCCTGCTCAGGAGGGACTCCAGGTAGCTCATTTGGGAACACCTCTGGAAATTCATGAACAATTGGGACCGATTGAAGAGTAGGTGTTTCGAACTTAGAATCCTTTACTCACACTAAGTAATATACACAACCGTTGAAAATCATCTTTCTGGCCTTAAGGTAGGAGACAAAACAACCTCTAGGCATTACAGAACTACCCTTTACTCGGGCTCTATAGTTGACTGAAGCAGAACACGAATACAACCAATCTATGCCAAAGATAGCATCAAAGTCATTCATGTCTAACTCTACTAAATTAGTTGTGGTAACTTTCTAGAGAACCATAATTGGGTAGTTTCTATATACCATCCATGTTAAGACTAACTCACTGACAGGAGTAGAGACTGAGAAGGGTTCTGAGAGGATTTTGGGACTGACACTGAAGTTTATAGCAACATAGGGGGTCACGAAGAATAATGCGGCCCTTGGATCTATCAATACATGAACATCAAGGTGAAAAACTCATAACATACCCGTGACTACATATGGTGAGTTCTCCTATCCTAGCATGATAAAAGTGTATAGAAATGGTTCTGGCATTGTTTGCCTCCTGCACTAGATGAGGCACCCTATTGGGATGGGTGAGATGCTAGAGCTGCTGAAGAGGTGGCTTGGGTACGGCTGCCACCGTCACCCCTGTCTGGCTAAGGGACAGTCTGTCACGCCCCGCCTTGGGGGGTATGACTGGCACCTGGTGGTGAGCCTAAGCACATCTGGTGCCTGGCTAGCTCTATTTTAGATTTCTGGAAACAACGGCCTATATAACGGCTGTAAATACAGCCTCCGGTCGACTGGGCCTATAGCCACCTGTATATAACTTTAGCTGACCAGAGACATACTTATAAAGGGG
>JACEIK010005063.1:102480-116395 GCA_018107945.1 Datura stramonium | reverse complement strand
ATGTTGGCCTAAAATATGTCTTGATGAGTTAGTTTTCAAAAGCTAAGTGATTTCGAACTTTGACATTTTAATGTTGATCCTATATGCATGCGAGTGAGTTGTTTGAGCCTCATTGATTTTTCTCATAATCCTAGTATAAGTAGACCTGTTCATAGGACGAATTTTGTGTTTAATTGTTAAAAGGGAAGTAGTAGATTGATCGATGACAAACAATAGTTTAAGTGTGGGGTGGTTATGAAGGGCATATTTACGCACTTCATAGACATATTTTTGCGCATACTTAACTATATTTTGAGGAAAATTATGCGTGTTTGCATGTGTTTATGTTATATATTTTGTGAAAATAGCTACTGCATGTGATTAGATGTTTTCAGGGCTAAAAATGATGAATTTGAATGTTTTTAAGGCTTTTTGATCAAGTGTAAATAAGTTAGTGTGAATGATGCAAGGATTAAAGTTAGCGCGAGGCAGAAGCACACTAGCGCAAGGCCAGGCGCGACGCGGCAGCAGCAATGCCGCAAAGGAAGGTGCAATTTGGCCTTCCTTTAGTGCGATGCAGTGCACGAGGCGCCTCCTTTCCTGCGCGATAGAAGGCGCGAGGCACTGCCTTCTCGGCGCAGTGAAGCACGTGACACGGCAAGGTTTCAAACGGCCCATCATTGGATCTCCCACTTCAACTAGGAAAAGGAACTTTAAATCACAATTCAAATTCATCAAGGAACAAGGAAAACATAAATCTACTACTACAAATACCCTTTTATTTTCATGTAATAGGGGAATAGAAAGTTGGAAGTAAGGAAGTTTTAAAATTTTAAGTCTCAAGTTTTTAGATACAAGTTTGGTGTTTTAAGTTTAGAATTTTGAGGCGATTGTTGAATTTTTCTTCCTACATTTTGCATTAATCAAGTAAAGGTTCTTCCGATCATTGTTGTAAGTATTAATTTGTGTTTTTTTTTATGAATGCTATTAATTTAGTTATGAACATTATAGGCTAAATCCTCCATAGCTAAGGATGTGGGAACCATGGTGGATTGACAAGCTAGGGTTACCCAAAGTGATCTTAAAACCAATACAAATACTTATATTGTATTCTCTTCATCTTTAACGATTCTTAATGGTGTGCAACGTTAGGAAGTGCCCGAATTCTTTACTTTCTTTGGTCGAAGAGGTAGAGATTTGGAAAAGAGAATTACAACAAAACCTTGATCTTGATGATCATTGTATTAACTTGAGTTGTGGTCGCAGGATAGTTATATTTGGAACAAATTGATAATAGTTAAATTGCAATCGTTCATGAGACTTGATCGAGTAATTGAGTATAGTCATTCAATAGGGTCTGGTTGGTCATTTGGATGAACCTAAGTTATCAGTCGTACAAGTAATGTATTGGGATAGATCACTAGTGTAAAACCAGAAGAAGTTAAGGATCCATGGGGAACACTTACCCTAGTTAATTGCATTAATTTGGAAACAATCATCAATTTCTCAATATTGTTACTTATTAATTTTACAACCCTCTTAGAAAATAATTGACTAAAAAGCTTAAGCAGTAGCGTTCTTCTATATCCGTCCATATTCCCTATGGATCGAACCCAACCTCTAGTTGAGTTTTTTATTGACAACGTTCACTTCATACTTCGGTAGGAGGTATGGTTTGAGCATTATCACCCTCCTCCTCCAAAGAGTCGAGTGGCTCGGTGGAGGAATATGATGTTTCGGAAAAGCAGCTTCAAAGGAGATCCACCAGGGCTAGTTAACAACACCCTACAAATCCGACAACCCTAGTTGATTATCCTACCCCACTTGAAAGAGACCCACCAAGCCGAGCAGAAGAGAATGTTAGGGCCACAGTCCCGATTTCTCCCGAGGGCACCACAGTTGCGGCAAATGCAAAAGTTGGTTATGAGTCACGTGTTCAACAGGGGAGCACTGATGGTGAGTTGGCAGAGACTTCAAATACATCGAATGATCAACCACAACAGGTGAGGCGATTGTTTGTTCGCAATATGCAGGCCATTTACAACAGGGACATTACTCCAAATGAAAAAAGCAATCCAAAGAGGAGCATCTACAAGGAGCCCATACTGGCCACCAC
Source organism: Datura stramonium (assembly GCA_018107945.1). Lineage (NCBI taxonomy): Eukaryota > Viridiplantae > Streptophyta > Magnoliopsida > Solanales > Solanaceae > Datura > Datura stramonium. The sequence continues at coordinate 114,300 of JACEIK010005063.1, read as the reverse complement.
AGGGCTCAAGGACCTCCCCATGCTGTAGGCATTGTTTGATAGATACTGGTTCGAGGGGTGAACTGAGCCATAGAGGAGCTACAACACTTTCTTGGTTAGAGAGTTTTATGCTACCTACACAACAACATTATAGCGTCTGGCTTTGGAAGGCCAAGATTGGAAGAAGAGGCTATCATTGACACAAGTGTTAGTTTGGGAGACGCCTGTAGACATCTCTGAGAGGACCATCTCTAGACTTCTGTATGGTCCATACTATCATGCCCTGGTGAATACATTCAAGTTCTATCATAGACTGTTCGAGCTAAAGAAAGTCAGAACCAAGAAGGTGAACAGTGAAGAACGAATCAGGCAGTACACTTGGTTGTCACGAGTCATTTCCACAAGGGGTCTACTGGTTGAGTGGATACATGGCACTGAGTCACAAATAAAAAAGGCTACATTGAACTTCCAAGATAAATTATGGTGGTTATTGGTTCGGCACAGGCTGGTACCGATCAATAATGACAATGTGCTTTCACCTGATAAAGCTGCACCGATAGCTAGCATCATGGAGGGGTACGCCATAAACTTCTCGTGATATATTTAATAAGATATTTGAGAGTTGGTGATAGTAGATAGCACTACCATTCCCTTTCCATGCCTCATTGATAGACTTTGTTAGGAGTCAAAGGTGCTAGAATTGCCGTTGATTGATCATCCAGTGGTGGTCCATAAGATCACAAATATCGTGTTGATAAGAGACGAAACAAACCTAGTATCGAGAGCGAGGAGTCAGCCTGCCGCATCTGCTGGAGCAACCTTATTGGCAGAGGCATTGAGCAGTGGTATGCAGACTGAGGCTGCATTGTTTACTGAGATTGCGGTAGAGCCCATAGAGGCTAGAGAGATTGGTAGCAAGTCTTAGGCTACAAATGCAGCAGACATTCCCACACCTGCTGAGGTTCCAGAGTACTCATCCACAGCAGCAGCACCTCGACCACCTATTGCTCCCTCACGTGCTCCTTCATCCGGTCTAGACATTATTTCCCAAGAATTCCTGACTGACATGGCTAGGCGGCTGGCTAAAGCTGAAAAACAACAAGCACACATGACTCTTCAAGTTAAGGTACTAATGGAGAAAGTTAAGCCGTGGGTTACAAAGGAGTTGGAGGAGCTCTCTAGCTCAGTACATGGATGGTTAGATTCCTTTGAGAGGCATATGGATGAGCGCATTGCACAACTACAGTCGCCCGAGCTGGCAAGGTGGTATGCGTAGGTATCAGCACTCTGAGCTGAGGTGCGAGAGTTATCTTCACGATAGGTAACTGCGATTCCTCCACCCGTGCTTCCAATGATTGATGATGAGAGCGAGGAAGAGCTTCCCCAAATATTTGACTTTATCACTGAGGAGTCGGTGGCATAGGATAAGGGCAAGAGGCCTCGTGAGGAGGCAAGTTTTGATGAGGATGTTTCTCTGCTCCATGAGTAGAAATGAGAGCAGAGAGAGATGGAGGCATCACTGCAGTTATCTAAAGATGAGGCTCGATAGAGGGACGCAGTTGAGGCAGCGAGTGCTCGTGGAGAAGGTACAGCTCAGTAGGTTCTGAAAATGCACCGGGTCAAGTCGGTGATGAAGGAGATGACACTGGAGGAGTATCTGCACCCCCACTGATCAGGTCGCAGATGCCTAGGTCGCACAGGTATGTTCCCTATTTCCATGTTTCATTTTTATATATGCGTCGAGGACGATGCATGGTTTTCTAGATAGGGGTGGGGACGGATACCTGTGTATTTTTGTTGAACATAACCCGTGGGTTTTTCTTGCTAGATATCTTTTCCCTCGGGTGTTCCTTATCTAGTAGAATGAGCACATTTAGGTTTTTATGTTTTTGTGCTTGTTTGTGTCAGTCAAAAAAAATTATGTGAACTTAAGGTAGTTAAGAGCATGAATTTTTGAATTTAGTTAAACTGATTATGTGATACCCCTCCTAATTTTTTTTTGTGTTAAAATCGACAAGTGTGATTTTTGTGAATCTCTTCATGGCATTAAAACTGTGAACATGTTTACCATTGTATGACTGTACCTAAACTAGCAGTTAGTAGAAGTGATGATGTTGGCCTGTACAATGTGTGAGTGAGACTTAATAGTTAAATTCTGCAGTGTGTGTCAATCTAGAACTTTCATGGTCAGTTGTACCAAGCTAGAGGATGGGAAACTAGGAAAGGGTCATAGGCCATTTTTGTTGAATGATTCCACTTTAGACTTAAAATACTTACTAAATGGAAATAAATATTTCTTGATCCAAATTTTAAGCTTAAATTGACCTTTTTTCGTTAACACCAATTCACCTTCCTGCTTTGATTAAAATGAACCTGTTTTGCCCTTGGTCCTTCCGTGGTCACTATGGACCTCAACTTAGGAAAATCTCCTAAGTTGAGGGTCGCTATCATAGGGGTGATTGAGAAGAGTAGGATGGAATGAAATTGAGTAATGAAAATAAAAGAGCGGGTGCGGTGTGCGTAATGAAAGAAAATATTTTTTTTGTTAAAGAGCAAAAAGAGGAAAAAAATGTGAATGAATTTAATGAATACATAAAAGAAGGACCATCACACTTGTAGTTGCAAATGAAATTAAAAGAAGAAGAAAGCAAAGGAAAAAGGGAGAAGATATGAAAAGAAGGTTAAAAGCGGAGTCAAAGTGTGTGTAGTGCCAAGGAGCGTTAAGCTACTAGTCCCATATGTACCATACCCGAACCCAAGCCTATAGTACAAGCTTAAAAAGTCCTATAGTGATCCTGGTTACCCATCTACAATTCGAGGTATTGAAAGTAAAGGCAAGCTTATGGTATTGCATGCTTACAGTTAGAAATTCTTTGTGAGAGCGAGTGTGATCTTACCTAGTCCCAAGAGAAATACATTGATATCATCATATATACATGAGTGAGTGTGCGACTTCTTTGTGGTAAGAGCATTTGGTCAACAAAATTGTCTGCAAACTATCTGGGTTAGTGTTATAGGATTATGTGCATGGTTGCAAGTGACAATATTTTTTCATGTTTCCATTCCTTTGTTTCATGGTTGAGAATTTTACATATGCATTATGATTTGATTTTTTATGATAAAGGAGGAGTTAGAAAATTTTATTAGATGAAGAGTTGCGACTGCCATAAGTTTCCTAAAGTTCTTTTGATTGGAGCGTCGTGGTGGTTTTATTTTATTTTGTTTTTTTCTGAGGACATGCAAAAGTTCAAAGTGAGGGTATCGATGTGTCGTGATTTTACGGCATTTTTGACGCTTAAAACCAAGAAAATATGCACATTCCGGGTATGCTTATGTAGATATGATATGGTTGTGTTATGTGTTGTAGGAAAACAGGTTTGGAACGGGAAATGGGCAAAGTAAGGAGAAAATGGACAAAAATGCAGGCTGCTACCCAAGTCACGAGTCGTTGTCCAATGCACAACTCGTGCATGGAGTCGTAGGAAGAGATCGAGTTTGATGAAAAATAATCAGTGCATCTCACGAGTTGAAGGATGTAATGAGTCGTTATGACAGTCGTGGAGAATGGGAGGAAATTTTTGGAAGAATGCCTAGTGAAGACAATGAGAGACATAACGAGTCATCAGGTGAAGTGACGACTCATCATCAGATACTGTGGGCATCTGTCAAGTGCACTGGAGGATTTGGAGAGCCATGGCCACGAGGGACCTAACGACTCGTGCCCAGGCCTAACGAGTCGTTAGCTGACCCATCACCAGGACTGTACAAAAATGCCGAGGATGAGTCCAATTTACTGTCCATGACTCATTGGGAGACCTAACGAGTCATTACTTGGCTCATTACCACTGCCGACCTGGAGTCCGTTTTTAGTTAGGAAAATATTTGGGACTATAAGTACAATATTTAGGTTTGTTTTTCGAACATAGTTTACTTTACTACTTTTCATGCGGATTTTTGTGATGTCAACGATCCTTCTTAGCTCAAGAAACAAAGTTTTTAATTTTGTTCTTGTTTTTGAGAATTAAACAACATTGAAGTTTTGTTCATTGAATTTGGAGATTTATTCAATTCATGTAGTTTTCTTATACAAATCTTTGTAAGTCACAATTACGATTTCTTCTATATTTTGTGATTGTGATTATTCAAATATGAGTAGCAAAACCCATAACTAGGGTTGTGGGAACCATGATGAATTAACATACATAAGTAAAAATACTTATCGATTCTTGAATGGAGTTTATGCATGTATTGTTTTTCCCTTCGTTTTAATTATTTCTTAACGGTTGAAAACGTTGGAATTTTCCTTATTCTTACTTACCGGATCAAGGGGTGATGAATCGGAAAAAGGATTAATAACTGAGATTTGAGGCTATCAACCTTCATCTAATAGCTTGACCTTGTCCGGAAATAGCTAATTCGATATTAAGGGTAATGGTTAATTAACCATACACCTGCTTACGAACCAAGTTGCATGGTAATAATCATCTAGATAGGGGACCAACCATTTAGGTGAATTTAACTTACCAATATTGCATGCTAAACACCGGAATAGATCACTAGTGCAAAAGCCTTGTGGTTAGGAAGTCATGGGGAACACAATCCTAGTCACTTGTTGATTGAATACAACCAAAATTGATATAAGCATCTACTAGTCTTTACTCTTGTTTATTATTTCGTTTTCAAATATTTCCCCCTTAGGAAATAAGTAAGCCAATAGTATTAGCTAAACACATTAACTCAAGTTCTTGTCACATTCCTCGTGGGATTCGATCCCAACCCTGGTTTTTTTCTATATTTGACATCGACCACTTTATATCTCATTCAAGAGGTATAATTTGTGCAACATCACTCTCATGTCCTAACTTCTTCTCAATTCCATGAAATTCAATTAAAGATTCAAGTTTCATGATCTATGATGTTTATTCCAATTCTTGTGAAATTCTCTATGATCCATCTATGGGTCAATTCCTTTCATGTATTAAATTATGTTTTATGGTCTATGGGAAGATTTTATGACTATTTTGAATATAAATTTATAGAATTGAATTTAAATCCAATTATGCCCAATTATTTATGTTTTATTAAAATGTCAATTTATGATTTCATTATGATCTTGATCTTAATTGTCATGACCTGAGTTCACACCCTAGCCATAACACGGCACAAGGAACTCCAAAAGGCTCCAAGTCGACCCATGGCATGATCATAGCATATCACTTGACAATATAAACAACCAAAAACATAAGTAAGCGGAAGCTAACTGCAAGCGTCTAATAAAGAACCAAATATACAATTGTAACAACACTCTGATACAACGCTGAGTCTATCTAGACAAGTCTGAAAGCCTTCTACTAAACTGATAAGTTTCTAGAACAAGCCCCCAGCTAACTCCTAAAATCTGAAATTGAAACATAAAGAAAGTATAAACATAAATCACGTCCTCGGGAGATGAGGACTCACCACTAGCAACGGAGAGGGAGTGAAGCGTATCTAACCACAAGGTTGAGTCTGAAGACCTGAATCTATATCATGAAATGATATAACACAAAAGCCGTGCAGTCAGTACTTGAAATGTCCTGAACATAGGATAACATAAATAATTAAATATACAAATATACGCTAAGGAAATAACAAGTACATCGACATAACTGATTTAACATGCAACAATCCTCTTATGAGTCATATTATATATATATATATACATACATATGAAACTTTCTTTTAGATCTCATGTTCTGAAACATCATCAAACTTATGTATAAGGGTAAAGTGCTGGACATTTAATAAAAGCTGAATCTAATTCTAGCATCACACACTGTACTAAATCGATGTTGGTGACTGAGTGTGATTCTCATTATATTAATTATGATGTAATCTGAAATCTGAATAATACGGAACTGAATCATACTGATAACATAACTAAGGGAGTCATTCTCTTTTATGGAGAGTTTTGGCTAACTAAGGGAGTCATTCTCTACTATGAAGGTATCCTGATTGAGCTAGGGAGTCACTCTCTTCTATGGAGGATCCCGACTAAACAAGGAAGTCACTCTTTACTATGGAGGATTCTGACTGAACTAGGGAGTCACTCTATGCTATGGAGGATCCTGACTAAACTAGGGAGTCACTCTTTGTGATGGAGGATCCCGACTAAACTAGGGAGTCATTCTCTGCTATGGAGGATCTCAAACTGACCAATGGAGACATTCTCGGCTATGGAGAGTCCCTTGCTGACTAGAACATGATGAATAATGATCTAACATAATATATATGGTCTATGCTACTACAACTAGTCAGAAACATAAACATACACTAATTTCATCATACAACATTCATTTCGAAGAGATTGGGGCTACATTCTACTAACAACAAGTCCAATATTCTGAAAATATAATTCTCATGCTTTATCATCGTAATTCACATCGTCATAGAGTCATATCAGTATTTCTTCAAACGTCTTACATTAGTGAGCATCTATAGGTTCACATCATGCATTATACTTACAGAACATTAAGTTCTGGCTTCATGTCATTTAACATGTATCATAGAGTCACTCATGATCCAAAGATCCAATTCGTATCTTAACATGCATACATTGATTCATATTTTCTAGATTTATGGGAAGCCATATCATTAACTCATAACTTACACATTCACAATGAGATCATGGGAGAAACATACATTTTTATTTCACAAGACCCATTTCGAGATTTACTCCAATTCATGAGAAAGATGCATTAGTTAGGCCATTATCAATGATTTACCTCATATCCAATCGATTCCATCGAAAGCATAAGGGACATACATATTTTACTTTTAATTATTCAAGCCCATAAACTCTAATTTCCTATCAACATGTCTATCAATGACAAATTCAAATTCTTAGGGATAATCATACGATCTTCACATATTTATACATGGACGCAAGCAGTTACGATAATCAAGTGACCAATAGTAAAGCCTCATTCAAAGTTCAAGTCATTTTATGAAGACATTCTATAATCTCACATTTCTCATCATCCAACACATAGTTCAATGTAACCCAATTATTCCACCTTATAATTAATCTCATAATCATAATGGATCTTGGAATTTAGAGAAATATAGACAAAATCACCAATCACACAAACCCTAGGTAATGTTATTCTAGAATAGTTGAAATTGGGCATTTTGAGAAAACATTTTGGGGCACAAGGACGGAAGATTATACTTGTTGAAAGACCCGCATACCTGGTTGAAGAATCTCCTACTAAACTCGACCTTGAAGTCCTTGAAAGCTTCCTTGTAGGATCCTTGAACTTGAGAGAAGGAAGGAAGAAAGGTTTGAGAGAATATTTTGAGAGAATGAGAGATTAGACAAGGAGAAACCCCTAAAAACGTCCCAAATAATACTAAAATGATGTATTTTAGAAGATAGGAATATAGGATTTTATGAAAATGCCCCAGGAAAAATGCAGAGAAAATCCTCCTGCCAGTCCCCATGAGGCACACCACGAGTCGTGGGGTCATGCAACGACTTGTGGGAATCGAGTAGGGGAGTGCACTGCCCAAATTGTCAAAAAAATCTCCCAACCCGACTAACGACTCACTTCACAAATCGTGGTCTACCACGATGACTTGTCGCCTGCATTTGTCATCCCCACTGCTTGAGACCCACTCCAGGAACTCTAGCCTCCACCCAACAGCCAACTTAACGAGTCGGTTCCAGTCAGGATAACACATCAGGTCATCCATTATTAGTGGACTTTGTCGCACCTCTGAACTGCTCCCCCCACAGGCCTAACCACGACACATGGGGTCTCCTAATAAGTTGTCCCCCGAATCTTTCTGCTAAATAAATTCCACCTTCTATCTGATTTCTTTCCTTAAGCCTAGAATTTGATCTTAGAAACATTCGTGGTGTTACAATATCTCCATATTGGGAACATTCATCCTCAAATCTTGGCAAAACATACTGAAAGGATAGAGACAGAACTGAAATTCCACAATCAATCAATCACATCTAAAACCAATGAAGCATTGTCATGACCCAAACGTAGACCCGGATCGTAACACGGGACAAGAAACCCCAAGAGGCTCCATGTCGACGCATGGAATAAGCATATCTAACTTCATTCACTTTAAGCGGAAGATTGAACATGCGACATAGCGGAAACATAAAAGTAACATAATATAGCATGGCATTTGGAAAGTACTAGAGATACACATAAGCTGAGTACTACATGTGGTCTGAAAGCCTCTATCATATAAGATGGATTGATGGGACAACATCCCCAACTAACCCGACAAAACTGAAACAAAATATCATCATGAATGTCTAGTCATATGGCCCTCGAAACATGAGGACTCACCAACAAGCTGATAACAAACTCTAGAAGGGACTAAGGATAGAGATAAGCTTGAGAGTCGAGTCCTATATTATGAAATGATACAACATAGAAAGTATGCAGTCAGTACGTGGAAGGTACCAAGTATGCAAGGTAAGCCAAACGGACATTTAAAATATTTAAACCTCATAATTGAACATAAGAGTAGGACAACATGCTCATAACCGAAATATCGTAACATAACATAACATAAGGCTTAAGGTTTTCAAGTCATTCATAAAGCGTTCTTCATGATCATATTCGTAAATAAACTTCATCAAAACATAACTTGAGCCAATAACATAACATAAAAATGCATAAGACATGCAGAACAATGGGAGGACTCGTCATAACCGACACCATCATGGTAGAGCCTTTTATGATTCCCCAACTATCTCATTCTAGAGGGCAAAGCCGACCCTGGCTTGCCAGGCGAAGGTCGTGCATTAGGTGTGATTATCACATTTGAGGGGATCAATATCAATACAATATATCATTAGAAACCCACGGTGGCACGTTGTTATGAGACACTGGCGTTGTTCTTTGAACGTTAGGCTGCTCGGTGCTAGAAACGGCTCCCAAAAACATGAATATAGGCTCTTATGTAAATCAATAACATTATGCATTAAGATTCATCGGCTAAAATGTAACATTTATCATCATTGATCCCCCTTAAAACATGATTATCTAAGAATCAAAGGCCCTTTTTATCGGCCGACATCATAAATTGATAAATCATGTAATTCATTTCATGAATAGTAAATCATTCTTCAACATGTGGGCATTGCCCAATACTTTAACATACTCAATTCTTTCAAAAATATTCTCATAAACATTTGTAACTTTAATTGATGCTTTTCCATCATCAATAAATTCAAAATACTTAATATTTATCATAAGTAATAACTTTCATGAACCTTCATTGATGAGCATTTTAGATTTAAAAAACTTGAAAAATGATTTTAAATAAAATAATATAAAACCAGCCCATCATTCATAATTAAATAAGTAAAAGTCATTTAAATCATACCCATAAAGAGAAATCATATTTTCATGCATTTGGATAAAACCCCATAGAACTTGAGTAGGAGAATTAATGATATAATCAAAATTTGGGTATGGGTGTAAAAGAATTCACCCATTTTAAACCCTACATACCTAGGTTGATGATCCCTTGACTTGTCTTGAAGATCCAAGATTAATTGAGAAGTTGGAGTTGATGAGCCCTAGCTTCTTCTTGAGAGAAAGATCAATCTATGGATGCTTGAAGAGGGTGAGGATTTAGGTTAGGCTAATCCCTTTAGTCTGACCTTAAAAAAGCCCAAAACAATGTCATTTAGAATTTAAAAGCATAGGAGTTTACCAAAATTCCCCAAAACTAACGTTATAAAACCTGTAATTGGTAGTTATCATGACCAACAGAACGATCCGTAGGTTGATTGTACAACTCGTACTGAGAGTCGTACAATGCTGATTGCAGCTTCACTAAATCGCTCATAACGTTTTAATCCGAACTCCGATTGGTGCAAGGTTAGATGATTTGGAAAGAAGACTCAAAGGAATTCAATTTGATATGTTGAATCACCCAAAAACATTTTGTAAAATGATAGCTATGATCGGTTGAAGTTGACCCTTATATGAACCAATACGAAAAACCCAATCGGTAAGAAGGCTCTCAACTCAACTTCATGCTAGAGTTTCCTTATGACCTTAATTTGCAATCAATGCACTTCTTACACTTTGAAATTATTCTTAACACCTTGTTTCCATAAATTCATCTAGTGTGGGCCTATCCACATACCTAGAAGGATTCCTAACTTAGCCCGAAAGTTCGACGCATCACAATATATCAACTCACGACTAAAACAATGATGCACACCATCATATTATGACTCGTACCATGAGTCGTACCACCAACCTATAGTTTCCTTTAGTGACTAATAATTCTATTCTTCCCCAACTCTTTGAATATTTCCACGACCCGTAACTTCATCCTACGAGTCATACTATTAACTGTACAATCATTCACATGATAACTCAAAATACTTGCTACGACTTCTGGCCACGGGTCATACCCATATACTACGGCTCGTAGTGGGGACTCTTGGTTGGGGAAAAACTTATCTGATCTGGACCATGGGTCTTCCTAAAACTCGTACTACCAACCTACGACTCGTAGGTTGGGTCATACTGAAGTAAAGTTTTTCCAACTTTTCCTGCTGATCACACTTCAAATCTCAAGTCTAGTCTTAGAAACTTTTGGGGTATTACAATATCTCCCCCTTGGGAACATTCATCCTCAAATGTGAGTTAAGCTTACTGAAGAACTGGGAAAGAAACTGCCATCCCAAATACTGAACATCTGAAGCTGAAAACTGACGGACTGATTGACACCGAGCTGATACACATGATTGAACTGAATTCATGAAACACACATACATGCTAAGACATGAATGGAATTGTTATGCACGACTTGACATAAAACTGAATAGAGTTCTAAGGATGGAATTTACACCTCCAGTTGGAACTGAGCTGGTAGGAAAGGATACCGGTATTTAGCCATCATATCTGCTTCGGCTTCCCACATAGCTCTCTTAACCATCTGATTCATCCACAAAACATTCACCGAGTCTACTTCCTTGTTCCTAAAATTATGACCCTGATGATCAAGGATCTCAACTGATACCTCCTCATAGGTAAGGTTGTCCTTCACCCTAATTTCCTCTATCGGAACAACTAAAGATGGATCTTCGATGCACTTCTTCAACAAGCACACATGAAGCATCAGATGCACCGAAGCTAACTCTTATAGGAGCTCCAACTCATTGGTCACCTTGCCAACACGTCTCACAACCCTATATGGCCCAACATATTGAGGACTAACCTTCCCCTTCATTCTGAACCCTCAAAGAATCAGGAAATCTTCACTTGCCACAAAATGAAGCTAAAGAATCAAATTATGAATTCTACCTTCCGTATCCATTCCGAGTAATCAAAATCTGGTCAAATACATATTCTAAATAATAAAATAAAATCATGGACACCCATATTGAAATACTTCTATTCGAGGCCCAAAAAGTCAACCTAAAAGTCAACCCCGAGCCTGCAAGGGAAAAATTGGAATTTTATTTCAAAATCATGTTACCCATAATGTAAAGAACTCAAATATTAAATTTCATCCAAAACGGAGCTCAAATGGACTTTGAATTCATCAAAATACGGTCTCTTAACTCTAGACCCAAAATCCTCAATTTTCCTTCAATAAATTTACGGATACAAATGAAAACCAACTAACGAAATCATGGAGAAATACCAAATTAAGGATTAGATAGTTACCCCTTGTTAAATAGAGAAGAATGCCAAAAAAATCACTCAATTCCGAACTCCAAAACTCCAATTATACTCAAAACACCAAATAAACACAATATGTGCAAAAATACACTGGTCAGGTATTTATATAGGGCTGCACCAGCAC
>JACEIK010005063.1:90942-102406 GCA_018107945.1 Datura stramonium | reverse complement strand
AAATAATGATATGGACCTACTCGTTCAATCAGAACTCCATTTGGTGCTCGTTTGCCCAGTCAGACATCCTTTTTGTTCGTTCAAGAATTCTTTCATCTTTTGTAATAAAACCCGATCTTGACTTATAAAAATTGCACCAAACATTTCAAATAACTCCTATAATTCATGTTAAGATTTTTGTAAGTTTCGAAAAAAAAATTTTGATCTCAAAAACTAAAAACGATCCTCTGAGTTGCCACATTTTATGCTTAAAATCATGATAAATACACAAAATGTTCAAATCCACCCGAAACTCATCCAGAATCCTCCAGTCACAAACCAAATATGCAATTCAATTATAAAACACATTCCGGACTTGTTAGAATCATCAAATCACCATTATGAGGTCCTTTTGAACGAAAGTTGACTCTTGTCAAACTTAGCTTTCTCAAAGCTAATAAATCCAACCAAAGGTTCAAATCACTTCCGAACACCTCGGGATCCATGAAAACTACCCAACTAAGTCATAAATCACCATCCGGAACTCATAGAACTTTTAGAACCCAAATTTGAGCTAGTTAACCTGAAATGTTCACTTTGGTCAAACCTCTCAAACTTCACCTTCCTAAAACCTAAAATCTTATCCAATCTTCATTGGATCATCTTGAAAATTGTGTCATCCATCTCCTCAATTCATAAGTAGCAAAATAAAGATACGGAGAGGTTCAAACTAGGTAAACGGGTCAAAAATCACAAAATGACCATGTGGGCTGTTACACTTCCAAACTTGGCTGATAACTGCGCTTCCTGAACTTCGACATACACGACATCTATAGGAGGGATAAGGAGTTACCTAACGTACACATTTTAAACATCATTTCTATCATGGGGGAACATTCATAAGGCTTAGAGTAAGGAAATTATGAGCACTACTCATTCAAGAAATCTAAGCTACGCATATACTATATATAACATGATCTTATGAGCCGGTAAGGAAAATCTTAAGGACTGAGTACGTAGAGCTGAGCATGCTGAGAGACATGAGTTTACATACATAACGAGGGACATGACATGAAGCTGAGATTTATGGAATCGTGGAAGAAGGCTGGAATCACCATCTGAAGTAGTTACTTCTCATTCTATTAATCTGAGTATGAATACATGTAAGGAGTACTTGGAACTTGGACATGAGCATAACCTGTTCAAATACAGCATGAGTAGAGTATCGTATAGGCTAAAGTATGAAAGGACACTTGAATAAATGTGGATGGATCTCCCATAGTTACTGATCCTTGACCTTCACACTTGAAACTCAAGGCATGACCTGGTCCATCACCTTATAATCTCCCCCTTAGCTTAAAGGTCATCATTCTAAGGATCGGTCCCCTTTTTAAGGCTAGACACAAATCACTATCTCTTGACTTCCCATTTGCCTCTAAGGCTATCCCGGAAATCTTCATACTTCTCAAGCCATACTCCCCCACTCTTTTGGTTCCTTACTTCAACTTCATGAATTTTTCTGCCTTAGCTTTTCTTAACTCCTGCAGGGAGAAATGACTTGAGAGCGCCTCTTATTCCACTGACTGGCGTTATTCTTTGGAGTGTGAATAAACGAGTTCGAAGGATAACAAGGTATTTCATCGCACGACATAGATCATGAAAGAAGGGAAGATTTCCTAAATGTTTTTTAGCCTCTTCATTATAAGTGTGGCGCGCTTCACACCCATGAAAAATACTCTACTTAACGCGGCTTTCAGACACCCTAAGGAACTTCAAACCTACTGCTCTGATACCATGTTTGTCATGACCCAAACATAGACCCGGATCGTAAACGGGACAAGGAACCCCGAGAGACTCCAAGTCCACCCATGGCATAAGCATATCTAACTTCATTTGCTTTAAGCGGAAGATTGAACATTCGACATAGCGGAAACATAAACGTAACATAATATAGCATGTCTTTCGGGAAGTACTAGACATACACATAAGCTGAGTACTACATTTGGTCTGAAAGCCTCTATCTTATAAGATGGGTTAATGGGACAACATCCCCAACTAACTCGGAAAAAATGAAATAGAAGATCATCATGAATGTATAGTCATACAACCCTCGAAACATAAGGACTCACCAACAAGCTGATACAAAACTCTGTAAGGGACTAAGGATGGAGATAAGCGTGAGAGTCGGGTCCTGTATCATGAAACGATACAGCATAGGAGTATGCGGTCAGTACCTGAAATGTACCGAGTATGCAAGGTTAGTAAAATAGACATTTAAAATATTTAAAACTCATAATTGAACATAAGAGTAGAACAACATGCTCATAAAATAAATATTATAATANATGACAAAGGTTTCTGTAGTGTGCGAATGAGTTCATTTCTTGGTAAACGCCATAAAATAAATATTATAATATAACATAAGGCTCAAGGTTTTCAAGTCATTAATAAAGCGTTCATGATCATAATCGTAAGTAAACTTTATCAAAACATAACTTGAGCCAATAACATAACATAAAAATTCATAAGACATGTGGAACAATGGGAGGAGTCGTCATAACCGACGCCATCATGGTAGAGCCTTTCATGACGCCCCAACTATCTCACTCAAGTGGGCAGAGCCGACCCTGGCATGCCAGAAGAAGGTCGTGCATTAGGTGTGATTATCACATTTGAGGGGATCATTATCAATACAATATATCATTAGAAATCCACGGTGGCACGTGGTTATGAGACACCAACATTGTTCTTTGAATGTTAGGCTGCTCGGTGGTAGAAACGGTTCCCAAAAACATGCATATAGGCTCATACGTAAATAAATAATGTCATACATTAAGATTCATTGGCTAAAATGTAATATTTATCATCATTGATCCCCTTTAAAACATGCTTAGACAAGAATAAAAGGCCTTTTTTATAAGTCGACATCATAAATTGATAAATCATGTAATTCGTTTCATGAATTGTAAATCATTCTTCAACATATTGGTATTGACGAATACTTTAACATACTCACTTCTTTCAAAAATATGCTCATAAACATGGGTAACTTAAAATCATGCTTTTTCATCATCAATAAACTAAAAATATTGAATATTTATCATAATTCTTAACTTTAATGAACCTTCATCAATGGGCATTTTAAGATTTAAAAAGCTTGAAATATGATTTTGAAGAAAATAATATAAAACCTACCCATCATTCATAATTCAATAATTAAACCTCAATTAAATCATACCCATAAAGAGAAATCACATTTTTCATGCATTTGGGTAAAACCCCATAGAATATGAATAGGAGAATTCATGATTTAATCAAAATTTGGGCATGGGTGTGAAATTATTCACCCATTCTATACCCTACATACTTAGGTTGATGATCTATTGACTTGTCTTGAAGATCCAAGAGGAATTGAGAAGTTGGAGGTGATGAGCCCTAACTTCTTCTTGAGAGAAAGATCAATCTATAGAGGTTTTAAGAGGGTGAGGATTTAGGCTAGGCTAATCCCTTTAATCTTACCTTAAGGAAGCCCAAAACGACGTCATTTAGAAGTTAAAAGCACAGGAGTTTACCAAAATGCCCCAAAACTAACAAAATAAATCCTGTAACGGGCAGTTACCACGTCCAACAGTATGATCCGTAGGTTGATTGTACGACTCATACAATGCCTATTGAAGCTTCACTAAATCGCTCATAACGTTTTACCCCGAACTCCGATTGGCGCAGGGTGAGAAGCGTTGGAAAGAAGACTCAAAGGAACTCAATTTGATATGCTAAATCACATAAAAACATTTTGTAAAATGGGAGCTATGATCGGTTGAAATTGACCCTTATATGAACCAATACGAAAAACCCAATTGGTAAGAAGGTTCTCAACTCAAATTCATACTAGAGGTTCCTTATGACCTTAATTTGCATCCAATGGACTTCTTACACTTTGGAATTAATCTTTACACCTTTTTTCCATAAATTCATTGGGTGTGGGCCTATCCACAAACCTAGAAGGGTTCCTAACTTAGCCCGAAAGTCCGAGGCATTATAATATATCAACTCACGACTGAACCAACAATTCATACCATCATATTATGACTCGTACCATGAGTCGTAGCACCAACCTATAGTTTCCTCTAGTGATGTCACACCCCGAGCCTACACCCTGGATGAAACACCGTACTTGAAGCTACAAGTGACCTCAAGTCAACCCCTGGTCTATCATCCACTAGTATTCTGAGTAATCATGCACAACAGAAATTTAAAATAATCACATCAAAGAATTTTAAGAAAATGTAAAGACTGAAAATAGAGAATTTAAAATATAAAAAAAACTATAAAATCAAGTCTAGTCTAAAAGCCATCTACTGAGGAGTTGCTGGGAAAAGCTCCAAGCTAACTCTAAGTCTGACTAAAATAATAACTCAACTGAAAGAAAATAAAGGATGGCCC
Organism: Datura stramonium; assembly: GCA_018107945.1. Lineage (NCBI taxonomy): Eukaryota > Viridiplantae > Streptophyta > Magnoliopsida > Solanales > Solanaceae > Datura > Datura stramonium. The sequence goes on along the minus strand of JACEIK010005063.1, from coordinate 97,984 downwards.
TCGAATGATGAGGACTCACACTTCAGCTGCAGCGGAAGAGGATCTGGATCACAATAGCTAACGATGCTGAGTTTGGGAACGTGCAGCTGTATCATGAAATGATACAACATAAAAATATGCGTCAGTACTTTGGATGTACTGAGTATGTGAGAGGAATATACTGATAGATGTGAATGAATGAAATGGAAAGACATTCAATGACCAACTAATTATCTGAACTGAAATAATCTGAAGTATCTGACATGGTCAAAATGACCCTGTCTAGTGGTGAAAGACATGCCCTAAATCTGTAATACTGAATCAAAAATGCTGCAATAAACTGAACTGAATTGATAGATCTGAAACTGGATTGAGATTCTTATTCTGAAACTTGACTGGACTGACTAGTGGGAGAGTTTGTAATCGACATATAACCACGTGAGCTAGACGTTGACTGCGATGTATAAACCCCACCGTAGGACCCAATATACGTTGCCAGGGTATAAAGGCATGAATTGGGTGATCACAAAAGTATGGGGCCAAATCAGGCCAATAATCTATATCTGTAATCCTACGCTGGCAACGTAGTTTTCGGAACTTGGGTGCTATGTAATCCCGGTCCACTTGGTGCTAAGTCCTACTCCAACTGGAACACCTAAACTAAACTACTAACCTGATAGTTCGAAACTGGGTCAAAGTCTAGTCAGGGACATATAATTGAAAGTACCTTGAGAGTCTTATCGGATTAGATGCTGAAACTGGGTTCTAGACTGGTTATAGCTGCTTATCTAGAAGCGTCGTAACCATCTAAGAACAAAATGTAAACTGAACTGGGGTCCTAGGGCTAGTCAGAGTTATAAGTCTAAAATCTCATGACCGCCTAATGAACCAAAAATCTGTTTTCTGAGTCTGATTCTGATAACTGAGAGGCACTACTGACACCATGGGAAAAAATTAAAGTCAAACTGATCAGTTGACAATTTTTGTATAGTTCTGAAGGAATTCTACATTCTAGTTAAATTTAACTATTAATAGCTAATAGAGAATTTGACTCATTCCAATAACACAGGAATTCCATAATATGAAAACCACTAAAGAATTTAAGAAAATATCACCAGACAAGGTAAGAATCATTCTCATCAATGGGATATTTGGTCATCTTATAAGTAATAAGAATTTAAAGGAAAATCAGCCCAAAACATACTTCATTCAACAAACGGAAATTTATACGCAATGATCATTACTCGAAATTTTAGGGCTTAAATTCACTATTGCAAGAACCTTGATAATTTAAGTAAAAACTAATGGGAATCATGTCAGTAGCAAATGAGGATATCATTCTAAGTGAATTTAACGAATAATAACATGTAAGTTCTTTGTATTCTAAAACTCAGGGCTAAACACTTATAGCGAAACTATTGGAGGGTTTTGGAGAACACAAGGAAAGAACAGTTCCCTTGTTAAATTCCCACATACGTGACGAAGAAGCCTGGAGAAATTTCTGGAGAATCGAAGAAGAAAGATCTGCCCTAGCTGATTCTCTAAACTACTCTGAGAGGAACTCTACGTTCTGCTTCGTGAAAGTTTTAGTGGGGAATGAGGAAAAGAGCCCATTACCCCCAATAAAATGTCAAAAAATGATGTTAAAATGACGTAGTTTAAAGCTTTAGAGAGTAGGAAATTACTAAATATCCCTTAGAAATTCACTGGGAAAAACTGTCAGGAGCCCCTAACGAGTGACCTAACGAGTCGTGGTGACTGACCACGACTCGTAGTCACACCTGTCAGGTACACTGTCTGGGTTCTTCAGTGGGTCACCTCGAGGGACCTAACGATTCGTTCTCACTGAGGACGACTCGTGGTGACCACCCGTCGAGTACACTGCCAACTTCTCAAGTTTCTGGATTCCGGCCTGACCACTAGTGACTTAACAAGTCGTGGGACCTGACCACGACTCGTGAGGTTGTCCATTGGGAACACTGTCTATTCTTAGACCTCCTTCTCACGGTTGACCTAACGAGTCATTGGGTCACTTAACGACTCATTAGGGGGGTCATTCTTCAACATATCTGTAGTTTTCTAGATTTTATAAGTTAAGTCCCGGATATTAATTTTGAGCTTCTGGGTGTTACAATAACTGTCCCTTGGAAACATTCGTCCTCGAATGTTAGAAAACTAATAGGAACCATAAAATAGCAATAAAAATATCCAAATACTGCTCATTTAAGTCCAAAACTCGAAATGACTACCACCATTTCAGAATACATAACTGAACAGAATTTGTTTTCCATATATACTTCAAAAGTCAAAAATAAAACTTACACACATTGATTGAATTCAACAACAAGTTCAGGTCTTAAAGCAAAATTTACATGTCAAGCTATAATAGATTCAATAGAGAACAAGTGCAGGTATTTTGCCATCATGTTTGCTTTGGCCTCCCACGTAGCTCCTTCAACATGCTGGTTTCTCCATAGGACCTTCACTGAAGCTATTTCCTTATTCCTCAATTTACGCACCTGACGGTCAAGGATTTGGACCGGTACCTCCTCATATGTGAGACTATCCTTTATTCCCACATTGTCCAATGGCACCACAGAGGTTGGATCTCCAATGCACTTCTTCTAAAGTGACACATGGAAAACTGGGTGTACAATTTCTAGTTCTGAAGGCAACTCTAGCTCATATGCTACATTGCTGATACGCTGCAAAACTCTACAAGGTCCCACGTATATCGGACTGAGCTTTTCCTTCTTCTCAAACCTCATCACCCCTTTCATGGGCGAAATTTTTAGGTATATCCAGTCATCCACTGCAAACTCCTACTCCCTTCTTCGCACATCAGCGTAAGACTTCTGACGGCACTGAGCTGTTTTCAATCTTTCTCGGATGAGCTGAACTTTCTGCATCACCTCGTGAACCGAGTCTGGCCCTATCAAGGTAGCTTCACCAACTTTAAAGCACCCTATAGGAGATCTACACCTTCTACCATACAATGGTTCAAATGGGGCTATCTGGATGCTGGAATGGAAGTTGTTGTTGTACAAAAACTTGATAAGAGGCAAATGGTCATCCCAATTACCTTTAAAATCGATCGTGCATGCTCTTAACATATCTTCCAAGGTCTGAATAGTTCGCTCATCTTGCCCATCAGTCTGTGGATGAAAAGCAGTGTTGAGTTTGACCTAAGTGCCTAGTCCCTTCTGAAAGGAATTCCAAAAGTGTGAGGTGAACTGTGTTCCCCTGTCTGAAATGATTGCCAAGGGCACCCTATAGAGATTGACTAACACATGGATGTAATGTTTAGTGTAGTCCTCAGCTGAGTCTATGGTCTTGACTAGGAGGAAGTGAGTTGACTTAGTCATCCGATCTACCACCACCCAGATTTAGTCATGTTGCCGCCATGTCCGGAGTAGACCTATAATGAAGTCCATATTTACTTCTTCCCACTTCCAAGTGGGTATCTGATATCTTTATTCATTCTTCGGGGTCTCTGGTGTTTTACCTTGACTTGTTGGAAGTTCGGGCACTGTGCTACAAATTCTGTGATATCCCTTTTCATGTCGTTCCACTAGTAGATATCCCGCAAGTCGCGGTACATTTTAGTAGCACTGGGGTAAATATAGTATCTCGAGTTGTGCGCCTCGGCCAGTATCTTCTATCTCAACTTACCAACATCCAGTACACACAACCTACCCTAGTAACGGAGCACCCTATGTCCCCCTTGGGAGAAAGATTTTATCTCTTTTCTGAGGACTGCTTCCTTAAGCCTAAGTAAAAATGGGATCCTCATCCTATCTGGATTTGACTGCAACTACCAAGGATGAATCAGACTCGCTCACCACCTTTAGTGGAATCCACCAACTGCACCCCTAAACGGGCTAGCCTGTGAACTTCTTTCGCAAGCTCCCTCTTGCCTTCATCAATGTGGGCCACACTTCCCATAGAACGTCTTCTTAGGGCATCATCCACCACATTGACCTTACCTGGGTGATAAAACACACTCATGTTATAATCCTTTAACAGTTCCAACCACCGTCTCGAACGCGGGTTTAGGTCCTTCTGGATGAACACATACTGAAAGCTCTTGTGATCTATGAACACATCAACATGAGCCCCGTACAAGTAGTGTCTCCATATTTTTAACACAAATACCACTGCTTCAAACTCCAAGTCATGATTCGGATAGTTCTTCTCATGGACATTGAGCTTTCTGGAGGCATAGGCTATCACTTTGCCCCAATGCATCAGAACGCAACCAAGTCCAACTCTGGAGGCGTCACAATATACAACAAACCCATCTGTTCCTTCTGGAAGGGTCAAAACTGGAGCAGTAGTTAGTCGAGTCTTCAACTCCTGGAAACTCTTTTCACACTCGTTCGACCACTGAAATTTCACCTTCTTCTGTGTTAACATAGTCAGAGGAGATGTTATGGAGGAGAAACCTTCCACAAACCCGTCGGTAATAGCCTGCTAAGCCTAGGAAACTCCTGATTTCGATAAGAGAGGTAGGTCTAGGCAAATCCTTGACCACTGCTACTTTATGAGGATCTACCTATATCCCTTCACCTGAGACCACATGACCGAAGAAAGTCACAGACTTCAACCAGAATTCACATTTGCTGAACTTGGTGAATAACTGGTGATTTCTAAGGGACTGTAATGCTAACCTTATGTGATAGGCATGCTCTTCTTCATTTTTGGATTACACCAGAATGTCATCGATAATTACAGTGACGAAAATATCCAGGTACTACTTGAAAACCCTGTTCATCAAATCCATGAAGATTGCTGAGACATTCATTAACCCAAAGGACATCACCACAAACTCATAGTGGCCATACCGAGTTCTGAATGTTGTTTTCGATACGTCACACTCTCTGACCCTTAATTAATCGTATCTTGACCTGAGATCGATCTTGTGGAAACAACTGGCTCCCTGGAGTTGGTCGAAAAAATTTTCAATTTTGGGTAGAGGGTACTTGTTCTTAATTGTGACCTTGTTCAACTGACGGTAATCTATGCACATTCTAAGGGTACCGTCTTTCTTACGCACGAATAGCACTGGAGCACCCTAAAGAGAGATATTGGGTCTAATAAAACCCTTATAAAGAAGATCCTCTACTGCTCCTTCAACTCCTTAAGCTCAGTTGGAGCTATTCTATAAGGAGGGATAGAGATGGGCTGAGTGTCTGGGAGGAGATCTATTCCAAAGTCTATCTCCCGTTCAGGGGGAACTCCGTAAATATCTTCAGGAAATACATCTGGGAACTCGCTGACATTTGGAACTGATTGTATGGATGGGGTCTTAGAGTTGGAATCCTGGACCCGAACTAGATGATATAAACATCCTTTGGAAATGAGTTTCTGCGCTTTAAGGTAGGTAATAAACCTACCCTTAGGCGCTGAGCTACAGCCCGTCCATTCTAACACTGGCTCACTAGGAAACTGATAATATGACAACCACTCAAGAATTTAAGAAAATATCACCTGAAAAGGCTAGAATCATTATCATCAATGGGATATTTGGTCATCATATAAGTAATAAGTATTTCAAGAAAATTCAGCGCAAAACATACTTCATTCAACAAACGGAAATTTATATGCAATGATCATTACTCAAAATTTTAGGGCTTAAATTCACTATTGCAAGAACCTTGATAATTTAAGTAACAACTTATGGGAATCATATCAGTAGAAAATGAGGATATCATTCTAAGTGAAATTAATGAATAATAACATGTAATTTCTTTGTATTTGAAAACTCAGGCTAAAGACTTATAGGAAAACTATTTGAGGGTTTTGGAGAACAAAAGGAAAGAACAATTTCGTTGTTGAACTCCCACATACTTGACGAAGAAGCCTGGAGAAATTGCTGGAGAATCGAAGAAGAAATATATTCCCTAATTGAAGCTCTAAACTGCTCTAAGAGGAACTCTACGTTCTGCTTCGTGAAAGATTGAGTGGGGAATGAGGAAACGAGCCCGTTACCCCTACTAAAACGTCTGAAATTGATGTTAAAATGTAGTTTAAAGCTTGGTAGAGTAGGAAATTACTAAATAGCCCTTAAAAATTCGCTGGGAAAAACTATTAGGTGCCCCAAATGAGTGACCTAACAAATCGTGGTGACTAACCACGACTCGTGAGGTCATCCATTGGCAACACTGTCTATTCTTAGACCTCCTTCTCATAGTTGACCTAATGAGTTGTTGGGTCGCTTAATGACTCGTTAGGTGGGTCGTTCTACAACATTTCAACAGTTTTCTAGATTTTCTTATTTAAGTCCCGGATATTAATTTTGAGCTTCCGGGGTGTTACAAGTGACTAATGAGTCCATTCTTCCACAACTCTCTGAATATTTCCACGACTCGTACCACGACCTGTAACTCCATCTACGAGTCATAATATTAACCTTACAATCATTCACATGATAACTCCAAATACTTGCTACAATATCTGGCCACGGGTCGTACCCACATACTATAGCTCGTAGTGGGGACTCGTTGTTGGGAAACAACTTGTCTGATCTGTACCATGGGTATCCCTACGACCCGCACTACCAACCTACAGCTCGTATGTTGAGTCGTACTGAAGTAAATTTTTTCCAACTTTTCCTGCTGATCACACTTCAAATCTCAAGTCTAGTCTTAGGAACTTTTAGGGTATTACAAGCATCAGACTTCGGGCTGACTTTACACATCTGGACTGAATACCTAAATTCATCGTGTATGTTATGGCACAAAAGAGATCGAAGGACATGTAACTAACATGGAACTAGATGGAACACTGAGAAGGATTCTGTTACACCCTGTAAAATTCCTGACACATAGATGGCCTATTCGCATGTTTGTTAAGAGTATTTGAGTGCCACACATGCTAGAAAAAGGCCCGGGAAAAGACCGGATAAGAAACCTATCGAACCATCGCGGAAGGAGCCGGGGCAGATCCTGTTACACCCCGTATGATTTCCGGCATCTAGTCGGCCTACTCGCACGTTAGTTAAGCATATTTGAAAGTCATACGTGCTAGAAAAAGGCCCGGGGAGAAATCGGACAAGCGCCAA
>JACEIK010005063.1:51055-78753 GCA_018107945.1 Datura stramonium | reverse complement strand
GAAAGGTAGGGAGGTCATGTGAATCAGATGGGTCTGACTGCAAGCCAGAAGAAGTATGAGCTGAGACTTGACCAGTAACCTTATTAACAATGAAAGGCAGATACCTTGAACCCCAGAGTTCAGATTAAGCAAGATAAGGGGAAGAAGCAGGAATACCAGATTTTGTGGAGAAGTTAGAATCACCCCCAGATTGATAGAATATCGTGTATTAAGGACTAAGCCTCAGACTGACAGTTAAGAGATAGTAAGATTACGGTTCAGAATGCTGCGGTACGTCCACCTATGGAGAAGTTAAGAAACTACCGACACAGAGACTCTAATCTAGTGTGTCCTAGAGATAAGACCCAACAGACAGTCGTGGGCTCTCAATATAATTCCAAGAAGGGCCACAAGATTCGAATGTTGACCCCACATTGTAAGAGTGGCGAAATTTCAATAGTAAACCATAATTAAAGTGTATATGTTGGTTACTTCTAGAATGGGGTGAAAATCCAATGAAATGATAAGAGAGGGCAGGAGGTATCATTAGACCGTAGAAGCGGTATATCATGTACAGTATGAAATTCAGCAAAGCATGTCAGAGACAAAGCATGTCGAAATATATATCACTACAATTCAAAAGATGTATTGAACTAGCTTATTGATATATATATATGTACGATAATGATATGCTGCGAGCAGCTGCCAATAGGGGGTTACAATAACACCGACTCTGATTAGTGGTAGGAAGTATATACAGATCGTACAGCAGGACCCCTCGTCACTATTCATATGAAGCCACGCAACTTTCTCATTTCCGCCATTGAGTTCTCACGCCGTGTCACCCGTTAGGGTCACCAGGCAGTTATTTTTCTGCGAATTAGTAAGGGCCTTTCGTAGTTTTTAAATCTTAAGGCCTAAACAATGTTGTTTTAAGGTCGGAATAAGATCTTAAGGTGGGTAAAGCCTCTAATGCATACCCATTCCCATGCAAGAGCTTTTTAGAGAGGGGTTTCAGGGAGATTCAAGATCTTCCTCCAAGTTTCCATCAATTTCTTTGTGGGTTTTCAAGGAACATAGAAATCAGTCCATCTACAAGTATGTAGGGTTTAGAAATAGGGTGAAATCCTTTCACACCCATGCCCAAATTTTGAATTTAATCGTGAATCCTCCTATTCAATTCCATTGGGTTTTTCTAAATGCATGGAAAATGTGATTTCTCTTATGGGTTTGATTTAAGAGCTTAAATTGTTGAATTATGAATTATGGGTAGATTTTAGATCATTTTCTTTAAAATCATGTTTCAATTGTTTAAATCTAAAATGCCCATTGAAGAGAGTTCATGAAATTTATGATTTATGATGAATAGTCAATAATTGGAGTTTATTGATGATGGAAAAGCATGATTTCAAGTTACCCATATTTATGAGCATATTTCTGAAAGAATTGAGTATGTCAAAGTATCATACAATTCCCACATGTTGAAGAATGATTTACGATTTATGAAAGAATTACATGATTTATTGAATTAGGATGTCGGTCGATGAAAAAGGCCTTCGATTCTTTGCTAAGCATGTTTTTTTAAAGGGGATCAATGATGACAAAATGTTATATTTTAGCCAATGAATTTTTAATGCATGAGGTTATTGATTTTTATATGAGCCTTATGAATTTTTTAAGCCATGTCTAGTACCGAGCAGCCCAACGCTCAAAGGACTACGCCGTAACTCATAACCACGTGTAATCGTGGGTTCTAATGTTATATATTTATTGATACCGATCTCTCAAATGTGATATCACACATGAATGGACCTCGCCTGGCAAGCCAGGGTCAGTTCTGCCCACTTGAGTGAGACATCTTCAAAGGCTCTACCATGATGGTGTCGGACGAGACGAGTCATCCCACCTGCTCCATGTTTTATGCATGGCTGCATGTTTATTTTATTGGCTCAAGTTATTTTTTGATAAAGTTTACATACGCTTATGATAATGAATGATTTATGAATGATTTGGAAGTCTTGAGCCTTATTTTTACTTTCATGAAATTTGTGATATATGCATGATTTCCTTCTCCTATGATTATTTATGAGTTTTATTTCCTTTTAAATGTAATGCTTCACTTACCTTTCATACTGGTACATTCCATGTTGACCGCATACATTCTATGTTGAATCATTTTATGATACAGGGTCTGGATCTCAGGCTCAACCTCATCCTTAGTTCATCTCAGCTCTCGCTCTCAGCTAATTGGTGAGTCCTCATGTTCTGAGGGCCGTTTGACAGACTTTCATGTTACTTATGTTTATGTATCCGTCGGGTTAGTTGGGGATATTGTCCCATCAACCCGTCTTATGTAGTAGAGGCTTAAACAAGATGTGAACTCAAGTTATGTATATGTCTAGTAATTCCTGGGTGTTACACTATGAATACGTTTCCCCATGATGATATTCTAAGTATTCTGCTTATTTGAGTAAGATTAGATGCATGCTTATGCCATGGGTCGACTTAGGGTCTCGGGGTCCCTTGTTCCGTGTCTATGATCCGGTGTACGTACGGCTTGTTGACAAACTTGCACGTAGTAATAGGTTTGGTATGTCCTAGGGTGTCTGAAATCTACATTAAATAGTCTTTTCATGGGTGTGAAGCACGCAATTTATGACGAAGAGGCTACTAGACGTTTAGGAAATGTTCCCTTATTTCATTTATCTTCTACCTAGTGCCATGAGTTTAACTCTCAATTCCTCTAACTCATGCTATAAGAGTGTGTAGAAACATGTCTTCTCAGAACAATGATGGGAGTCAGCCAGCACCACCAACTCTGATGGATTTCATGCAAGCTATCGATGCGGAGCTCTGAGCGCCTAGATTGTTGATGCGAGCTATGATCACCCAGCCTAGCCAGTGGGCTATCACACTGATGAACCCTATCGGAGAAGCAGCAGCTATACGGACTCAAGGACTCATGAAGGAGCTCTCACCGGAGGTTGGAATCGAGTGTGGTTGGGAAGTATAGAGGGGTAGGAGGGAGAACTAGAGGCCTGTGTATGCAAGATCTTGAGGGGTCCCAACAACGGTCGAGAAGGGGGAGTCACTCAAGTACGTCAAAGTGTCAAGCCCAAAGCCTGGGGATATAAGCCTCGGGTAAGGGAGATTACTTACCCACCCTATGGCGTTGCAGAAGAACCACCAAGGAAAATGTTTGGCAGTTCGTATGTTTTCTTTATTGTGGCCAACCTTGGCCACAAACAAGGATTACGCTGCAGCCAAGCGAGATGGTTGGAAGGGCCGTGCACTGAATCCCTCTCCATCAGTTCCAGCAAGTCTCCCACCTCCATAGCACAAGGGGGTCAAGAGTGAGTGGTGGTCGACCTCAGATGTACGTCTTAGGTATGTTATAGGCTTTTCCATCGACCCTACCATGATCTCTAGTTCCAAGAGCCTGTTGTACAAGGTACGGGATTCCTGTATGACCCTTAGTATAAGATCTATTTTCTGGGAGGTAAACAATGATAAAGAGTATGAAATATTCCAGCAATAGTTTTGGAGGTGAATGAGCAAGCTGGAGCTAGTGATATTATTGCAACTTTAACAAAGGGCCTAGAGCCTGAATGATAACTCTAATCTAAGAGAGAGATGGTAAGTGAAGGGTACGTCGAGTCTTAAGTTTTAGCAGTAGGTTCTAGAGATGGTACTTAGGGATACTCAACCCATTCTCATCTAGATGTTTCTCTCGTATGTTGCTTGATGTTACACTCAATCCACACTTACATTCTAACTCTAAGATAATGGGCAACCTCACAGTTAGCGATTTCCAATATTACTCCATAACTCTATAAATTCAACTTCATGTCATGACCTCATTGCGTATGTGTTCATATCCCTTTAGTACGCTCATCATCATTATAAACATAGTCCTTGGATCTTCCTTATAAACTCATGAGAATTGTGTTATATCAAGTACATGCCCATCTTGGATTCCTTGAAAAATTCGTGCTCATGATTTCCTTACTCTAGGCTCCATGGGTGTTCTACAATGTAAATTATAGTTAAGATGCGTATGTCCAGGATAACTCCCTACCCCTGCTATAGGTTCTAGGAATGTAGAAGCTTAGAAAGCGCAATGATTAGCCAAACCTAGAGGTGCAAATGCACCCACATGGTCATCTCGCATTTAGAAACTTTTCCCTAGTTTGAACCTTTTCTTATTTGTATTTCTCTAATTATGACTTTCGGGGATGGATGAAACAATTTCCAAGATGATCAAATGAAGATTGGATAAGATTCTCGATTTTTGGGAGGTCTGAAGTTTGAGAGTTTTGACCAAAGTCAACATTTTAGGTTAACGAGCTCTAATTGCCCTAAAAATTCTCTCTCGTACTGATGGTGATTTATGACTTAGTTGGGTAGCTGCGTGGGTCCTGAGGTGATTCGGGAGTAATTTTAACTTTTTGGTAAGTCAGAGCATTAAGGAGGTTGAGTTTGACCATGGTCGACGTTGATAAAACAACCTCATATTGGTGGTTGATGATTCCAACAAGTATGGAATGTGTTTTACGGCTAAATGGCATATTTGGGTTGTGTTTGGAGGATTCTGGATGAGCTTTGGGTGGATTTCAACGTTTTGTTTGTTTAGCATAATTCTAAGTATAAGGTGTGGTGTCATGGTTTAGGATGGATCGGAATTTTTCTTGATGACCAGGGGCAAAGCTAGGTAAGGTGAGATCCTATCTGGTAAGGTCAAAGGTGGCCGTTCAGATCAAAAGGTAAAGGTTGTTCCAAAGGGGGGAGATGGTGTAATTTCAATAACACGGTAGTTGGGATGATCATTGCCTTCTTATTGGAGTTTGCCTCAAGAATAATAGTTACCATATGCCAGCATTGGGATGGCTTCTGTTTGGAGGCTCATTACGGGCAGAGATGAAGATAGCCCATTTGATGGTTCGAGGTTGGTGAGACAGCCATGATAGGGAAAATCTATTTCATGAAGCAACAGAGGAGGTTCAAATAATAAGGGAAGGACTGAAAATAGCTATTAGTCGCCAAAAGTCTTATGTGGATGTGAGAAGGAGGGATCTTGAGTTTGAGGTTGATAATTAGGTGTTTTGAAAGTATTCCCCAAGAAGGGAGTGATGCTATTTGGGAAGAAGGAGAAACTCACCTCGTTCGTTGGTCCGTACGTAGTGAAATGGGTTGGTAAGGTGGCATATGAGTTGGAGTTGTCCTTAGAGTTATCTCCACATCTTGTGTTTCATGTATCGATTTTGGAAGAAGTGTTTGGGAGATCCAGGTTTAGTAGTCCCGGTAGACAGCGTTGGTGTAAAGGATAGCCTCAGCTATGAAGAAATCTCCAAAGTGGAGATCTTGGATCGTCAAAGATTCAGAGGCTAAGGAACAAAGAAGTAGCTCGGCTAAGGTATTATGGAGGAACCAACATGTTAAAGGAGCTATGTGGGAAGTCGAAGTGGATATGATGGATAAATACCCACACCTTTTCCCTACCGACTCAGTTTTAGTTTGAGGTACCAATTTTTCCCTAAGCCTCTAATGAGTTTTAATGTTCCATTCATGCGTACAAGATTGTTTTATCATGAGGTAAAGGTATGAGATGTTTGAATTCAATTCAGTTAAGTAGTTCTTTCTAGAGGTTTCCATTCAGTCAGTTTTTTATTTTAATAATCAGTATTTGTATATGATGATTACATATTTTTGAGTTTTCTATGTGTTTCTAACATTCGAGAATGAATGTTCCCAATTGGAAGTATTGTTATACCCGAAAGCTCAAAGTCTGAACCCGGGAGTTGAAACGGAAAAATTCTAGAATTTATGTTACAGGCACAGGAGACCCCCATGAGTCATCAAGTGACTCATGGGCAGGCCTAGAATAAAGGAAGGATTGAGGTCCCCACGAGGGAGATAACAACTCGTTGTCAGTCGTCATGTCACTCGTGTGGTGAGGTTGGGGTTAAGATAGAAGAAGCTCCAAGTGTATTGCACGGATGGACCCCACGAGTCGTGGCCTGTCCCAATGACTCGTGAGGTGGGTCATGAGAAAGCCTATGGACTTTTAATGGAGGATAAGGCAGTGTACTTGAAGGGCCACACGACGAGTTGTTGTCCATCCTGACGAAGTCGCGGTCTCCCTGCTAGGGATCACCCGCAGTTATTTTCTGCAAATTAGTAAGGGCCTTATCATAATTTCCAAAACTCTTAAGGCCTAAACTATTTCGTTTTAAGATTAAAATAGCTTCTTTAAGGTGGGTAAAGTCCTACGATACTCATTCCCAAGAGCTTTTAAGAGAGGTTTTAGGGAGATTCAAGGTCTTCTCCTCCAAGTTTCCTTCAATTTCTTTGTGGGTTTTCAAGGAACTTCGAAATCAGTCCATCCCCAGGTATGTAGGGTTTAGAATGGGTGAAATCCTTTCACACCCATGCCCAAATTTCGAATTTAATCGTTAATCCTCCTATTTGATTCCATGGGGTTTTACCCAAATGCATGAAAATGTGATTTATCTTTATGGATTTGATTTAAATGAGTTTTAATTGTTGAATTATGAATTATGGGAAGATTTATACATTTTCTTTAAAATCATGTTTCAAGTTTCTTAAATCTAAAATGCCCATTGCGAGAGTTCATGAATGTTATGATTTATAATGAATATTCAATATTTGGAGTTTAGTGATGATGGAAAAGCATGATTTCAAGTTGCCAATATTTATGAGAATATTTTCGAAAGAATTAAATATGTCAAAGTATCGAAATGCCTACATGTTGAAGAATAATTTATGATTTATGAACGAATTACATGATTTATCGATTTATGATATCAGCCGATGAAAAGGGCCTTTGATTCTTTGCTAACAATGTTTTATTAAAGGGGATCAATAATTATAAATGTTATATTTTAGCCAATGAATTTTTAATGCATGAGGTTATTGATTTATGTATGTGAGCCATAAGTGCAGGTTTTTGGGAGTGGTGTCTAGCACCGAGCAGCCCAACATTCAAAGGACTATGCCAGTGTCTCATAACCACGTGCCACCGTGGTTCCTAATGTTATATATATTATACTGATACCATCCCTCAAATTTAATATAACGCTTAATGCACATCACCCGGCAAGCCAGGGTCGGCTCGCCCACTTGAGTGAGATGTTGGGGCATCATGAAAGGCTACCATGATGGTGTCGGTTATGACGAGTCTTCCCATTGTTCCGCACATGTTTTATGCATTATTGCGTTTATGTTATTGGCTCAAGTTATGTTTTGATATAGTGTACTTACGCTTATGATAATGAATGATTTATGAATGATTTGGAAGTCTTGAGACTTATGTTTACTTACGGATTTTATGATATAAGCATGATGTCGTTCTCCTATGATTATTTATGAGTTTTATTTCCTTTTAAAATGTCCGTTTACTTACCTTCATACTCGGTACATTCCACGTATCACTACATACTTTCTATGTTTTATCGTTTTATGATACAGATCTGCATCTCAAGCTCAAGATTATCCTTAGGTCATCTTAACTCTCACTCTCAGCTTATTGATGAGTCCCAATGTTCCGACGTTTGAAGACATTCATGGTACTTATATTTCAGTATCGGTTGCTTAGTTGGGGATGTTGTCCCATCAACCTATCTTATGTAGTAGAGGTTTTCAGAGAGGATGTCAAACTTAGCTTATGTATATGTCTAGTACTTTGCGTTACACTATGAATACATTTCCGCTATGATCATATGCTAAGTATTCTTATTTGATTAAGATTAGAGTAATGCTTATTCCATTGGTCGACTTGAGGTCTCCTCGCCTTGTCCCGTGCTCCATGATTTGAGGTACGCACGATCGTGACATGTTCTAGAGACTAAATTTGACTTGATCGTACTCTGAGAAACATGATTTACCACACATATTTGATTTGTAAAATGAAATGAGCCTAAACGATTCGTAAAGTAAGATCGGCATCACTGCCTGAAGAGATTATCTAGAACTTCTCTGGGAGTCCGCACATTGGAATGTGGATCTAGCTACTTCAACCAAACTACTAGAGAAATTATCGAACCTAAAGGGATTGACATACCATGACCGCTAGGTTAGGACTTCCCTACTATCATAATCAAGATCCGACTAATCTCTCATATTTACCATCTCCCCTTAGACAAATCCATCATTCCAAGCTCCCGAATATTTCTCGAAGGCTGGGACTAATTCACTAACTCATAGGACCCTTTCACCTCTAACCATCACAAACAATCTCAAATTATTAGCTATTCACATCACACATCACCAACCTCTTCTCAACAACAACTATAAGCTCCTTATTTAGTACTAGGGTTCTAAGGCTAGCAATATACAAAGACTTATGCATGATTCACAATATACCTGTACACTACTTGCGACTTTGCCCTTATCCTGGTGTGCCGCAACGGCATAGGAGCGGTTTTGACGACGTCCGCTACTCGAGCAGATGACGCACCTGCGTAAAATGAACTGCTATCGGTGCTACTAAGGAAAAGGTCGAGGATCTACTCTCGCCTTGCTTTGCTGATGCGTAATCTTGGTGCTTATGGCCCAACTGGCCACACTAAAAACAAACATCCAATCCAGCCATAAATTCTCCCAATTGGTGCTTCCCATAGCTGGTACCCAATACTCCATACGTAATCCTTACTTTAGGTCTATGTGGAGCACCGACTATTGTTCTTCTGGGCATGAGCGGTGTCCACCATTCATCCTCTGGGTGAAGAAACTCTAATCTCCCTACCCTGGCCCTCTTGGACTATCTCTCTCTTTCCCTTCACCTCGCTCCACTCCCTCCATTTGTTGCGCGAATAGCACCAAACATGAAAAGTCTATATCCCCGTGCAACATAGCGGTCCTGCACTTCTAATCAAGGATCTAACACTCCATTCACCTACCTGCTCACTCAGGCCCTCTGGTCCGCTACCATCTCTGGGGTGTACTTGGATAACCGGGTCAATTCCAATGCGTACTCTTGAACTGTCATGTCATTATGTTTCACGCGTTGATGGAACTCTACCGCCTTAGCTCTCTAACTCTCTAGCAAGACACCTTTCCAGGAATGCAGTCCTAAATTCATCCCAACCTATGGGGCGCGCTCCAGTCCCTCGACTGTCCCTCCACCGAAAGCCATATATGCAACTCCTTTTAGTTGGTAGAGGCCGAGTCGCACTCTCACCTCAAGTTACACCCATGATGTGAGTAATCTTCTCGAATCTCTTCCTAGAACTCATTCTGGCCTGTCTACCTTTGACCCAAGAATTGGGGTGGGTTCATTCCGGGAAAATCTCTCACCCTTGTCGCCGCTACATTCCCGTTCTAGGGAATACGAGCCATAGCTTTCTGGTTAATTTTATGTCATGGCCTGTGCTAACATATTAAAAGTCGCCCGAAACTCCCACGATGTGAGTAATCTTCTGAATCTCTTCCTAGAACTCATTCGGGTCCTCGTCTACCTTTGACCCAAGAATTGGGGTGGGTTCATTCCGGAAAACCTCATCCTTGTCGCCGCTACATTCCCGTTCTAGGGAATACGAGTCATATCTTTCTGGGTTAATTTTAAGGTCATGGTCATGGCACATATTAAAAGTCGCCCGAAACTCGCATGGGTAACATGGTTGTCCATTGGGTCTACCGGGGCTACTGGTAACTGCTAGCGATTATTACCATTTCTCCTTCCATTTGCTCATCTAGGAGGCATTATCTGCAAGCACGTAAAGCAATGTCGTGAAGGAACTGTTTAGAGTCATACTCTATGCACGATAAGAATCATGAAGAAAGGAATATTCAAAACGCCTCGTTGCCTCCTCATCATAAGTGTGGCACGCTTCACACTCTCATGAAGACTCTACTTAACGCTGCTTTTAGACACCCTAGAACACTCTAAACCTTTGCTCTGATACCAAGTTTTTCACGACCTGAGTTCACACCCTAGCCATAACATGTGATAAGGAACTCCAAAAGGGCTCCAAGTCGAACCATGGCATAATCATATAATATCCATCTACAATATTAAAACCACCAACGTAAGTAAGCGAAGCAAACTGAAAGCGTCTAATAAAGAACCAAATATACAATTGTAACAAAACTCTGATACAATGCTGAGTTCATCTAGACAAGTCTGAAAGTTTCTCTACTAAAATGATGTGTTGTTGGGACAAGCCCCGCTAACTCCTAAAATCCGAAATTGAAAGATAAAGAAAGTATAAACAAAAATCATGTTCTCGGGAGATGAGGACTCACCACTAGCAGCTGAGCGGGAGTGAAGTGTATCTAATCATGAGACTGAGTCTGGAGACCTGAATCTATCTCATGAAACGATATAGCACAAAAGGCGCGCCGCACTTGGAATGTACCGAGCATGCAAAGCTAACATAAATAATTAAATATATAAATATACGCTAAGGAAATAACAAAGTACATCGACATAACTGATTTACTACTAAATAATCCTCTATGAGTCACATACAAATATATATATATATATATATATATGAAAAAATTCTATTAGATCTCATGTTCTGAAACATCATCGAACTCATGCATAAGGGTCATGTTCTGGACATTTAATAAGAGCTTAATCTAAATCTAGCATCACACGTTGTACTGCATCATTGCTCGTAACTGAGTCTGATTCTCATTATATTAATTGTGATGTAATTTGATATCTGAATACCCGAAACTGAATCATACTGATAACATAACTAAGGTAGTCATTCTCTCGCTATAGAGAAGCCTCGCTTACTAAGGCGTGATTCTTACTATGGAGGAATCCTGACTGAGCTAAGGAATCACTCTCTGCTATGGAGGATCCCAACTGAACTAGGGAGTCACTCTCTGCTATGGAGGATCTAGGATGAACTAGGGAGTCACTTACTATGGAGGATCCTTAACCTAACTAGGGAGTCACTTCTACAATGGAGGATCTCTGACACAAAGGAGACATTCTTTTTGCTATGGAGAGTCCCTGGCTGACTAGAACATGAGGAGTACTGATCTGGCATTATATATTTGGTCTAGGCTACTATAGCTAGTCAGAAACATAAACATACACCTCTTTCATCATACAACATCTACTTCAAGGGATTGGGGCTACTTTCTACTAACAACAAAACCCAAACATCCTGAAAATATCATTCATACTTCATCACCGTAATTTACATCTTCATTGAGCCATATCAGCATTTGTTCAAACGTCCTACATTAGTGAGCATCTATAGGTTCACACGCGCATTATACTTCCACATCATTAGGTTCTAGTTTCATGGCATTCAACATGTATCATGCATTATTCACGATCCATAGATCCAATTCGTATCTTAACATGCATACATTGATTCACATTTTCTAGATTTACAGGATGCCATATACTTAACTCATAACGTACACATTCACAACGAGATCATGGGAGAAGCATACATTTTAATTTCATAAGACCCATTTCAGAATTTACTCCAAGTCATGAGAAGGATGCATTAATTAGGACATTATAATAGATTTACCTCATACCCAATTAATTCCATCAAAAGCATGAGGGACATACATATTTTACTTTAAATTATTCAAGCCCATAAACTCTAGTTTCTTCAAAATGTCTATCAATGGAACATTCGCTCTTAGGGATAATCATACGACCTTCACATATTTAGAATGGATGCAAGTAATTATGATACCAAGTGGCCAATAATAAAGTCTCATTCAAAGTTCAAGTAAATTTATGAAGACATTCCCATAATTTCACATTTTCATCATCCAACACATAGTTCAAGGTAACCCAATTATTCTACGTTATAATTAATCTCATAATCATAGTGGATCTTGGAATTGTGAGAAATATAGAAGAAATCACCCATCACACAAACCCTAGGTCATGCTGTTCTAGAATAGTTGAAATTGGAAATTTTGTGAAAACATTTTGGGGCACAAGGATGGAAGATTATCCTTGTTGAAAGACCCACATACCGTAGAAGAATCACTCCACTTAAGTCGACCATGAGGTCTTTGAAAGCTTCCTTGAAGGATCATTGAACTTGAGAGAGGGAAGGAAGAAGGGTTTGTGTCACGCCCTGCCTTGGGGGTAAGTGACTGGCACCTGGTGCCCTATTAGGACTCCGGACTGCTAGACTACCGTGCCTAAGAACATCTCGGTGCCTCGGCTAGCTCTAACTCGCATTAATGGAATCACCGTGCCATATAATGACTATAAATACAGCCTCCGGCCGACTGGGCCTATAGCCACCTGTACTGTAACATCAGCTAACCAGAATCATTCTCATATAGGGAAACCTATGCGGGCCGACAAGGCCACCATGCTGTCTTGTTATCTCTAACTCAATATAATGAATATCGAACATCTATGTGACCTAAGTGAAGGTCACCACTACCATCTGAATACGGCCCCACACGGCCAAGACAATCAACAATACTAAACAGCTAAACAAACGCATGGCCCCACATGACTGCAATAACTAACCACAGGGAGATATATACACAAATTTGGTAAGCCTTAAGAATACTGATAAGATGGTCGGGATAGGGCCCCGACCTACCCGTATTATACAACAAAATAAAATGAACTACACTCTCTAGTCAAGCCCGGATGACAGGAGCTGATGACACTATAAGCTGGCTGGAATCACGAGGGATCGACTCCTCGTCTATGAGTACCTGCAGGCAAGTAATGCAGTTCCCCAAACGGGCGTCGCAGACATCGTACCGAGTATGCAAAGCAACCGATCATAACCGAATATGAACAACAGCACTAGAAACTCTGAACAGTAGAGGATATATGAAACCTGTCTCAACTGATAGAATCTGAAACAGGCTTTTCTGTACTGAGAATAAGGCAGGAGCATACCTGTCGACGTTGCGATCTGCTGTCTATTAGCTAATAAATAACATATATATACATATATATAACAAGCAAGGACCAATACCATCCCCTAGGTCGAAGGTTCCAACCAACAAACAATCTATATACCCCAACCCGGGTCAAAACCATCCAAAATAAATCACTCCACCTGTCCACTAACTACGAGCACCTCTATCGGCCCCTGGGCCTCCATATCGGGCTATGCCCTGATAAATAACTGTGTCTCGAGCCCGGAGAACTCCTATTGTAAACCGTAATCGTGTTCGTATCTCACTCCGTCTCTGGCGCAAGCTGGCCAACACAAATCGTATCATGCTGATCAGCCTGATATGGGGAATGCTTTCATCCCATTTTCGTCCTACTGCAGACGACATGCCACTCCTTGGACGACGCATCTCACCCTCGCCTGGTCGACAAGCACAACTCCAGGGCGAGACGCTCAAAGGGTGCCCTCATAACACAAACAAGTCTCACCAATCAATAATCACATATAGCAAGAAGCCATGAACTGAAAATACTATATGTATTCTGATTTCTCATTCTGAACTCTTTTCTGTGTTATACTGATTCTCATACCGATTTATACCGTATTTGGGATATTATCTCGATCTGCTCGGCTATATCGCATTCGAGATATCATCCACTGCCCGACTATACCATCTGGATATTGTCTCACTTGGTCTCTATGGTTGCTTTTACTAACTTTATTCTCAACATATCTCATAATATTATAAATATGTTTGATAAATTTAAAACATTGCTAAACTCATACAGACTCAATTCTTGACTTCTGAATTCTTTCTTCTATATAACACTCTATCTATTGTACTGGATTACTAACTTGCCGAGGAATTAGCTTTACGTACCTTCGCTTCGGATTTTCCGACTAACGGGCGAAGCTCGGCAGCATTTCAGCTATATCTCCCAACCGTATTCATATATATATCAATTACAACTAAATACACTAACACTCGAAGAAAACATCACTTTAAATATATATATAGCCTAAACTTTGGCTTATCGGGAAAAACGGTCAAAAACACGCTATTTCTCGAAAGTCCGTAAGGGAGAAATACTCTGCTTTAGGGCTAGCAATATATTGACACTAATTTGGAGCAATTCCACTTACCTGGCTCGTAGCACGACGATTCCGCCAAATTTCACAAAACTAAACCTCGTAAGAATGCCTTGCCGCTAAATACCTCGGTATCTCGAGATTAATTCGATGGACCGTGGTTGACAGCGTAATCGGAAGGAAAATGACAAAATAACCTGCCTCTTCTCTCTCGAGCATCTCTATGTTTTTCACTAGAAATTATAAGAAACTTTAATGAAAAACCGAAGTTGGGGGCTTATATAATTGATACCTATAAGTCGCATTCCCGCAATGTGATTTATAAGTCGCATTTGCCTTGCGACGCGCCGACTTGGCGCTTGTCCGATCTTTCCCCGGGCCTTTTTCTAGCATGTATGGCATTCTAAAACTCTTAACCAACATGCGAATAGGCCATTTACATGTTAAGAATTTATGGGGTGTAACAGTTTGAGAGAGTATTTTGAGAGAATGAGAGAGTAGACTAGGAGAAACCCTTAAAAATATCCAAAATAGTACTCAAAACGGCGTAGTTTAGAGGTTAGGAACATAGAATTTTACAACTATGCCCCTGGAAAAACGCAGAGAAAATCCTCCTGCCAGTCCCCACAAGCCACACCACGAGTCATGTTGTCAGGCAACGACTCGTAGGGACCGAGTCATGGAGTGCACTTCCCATATTCTCAAAAATATCTCCCAACTCGACTGATGACTCACTTCATGAGTTGTGGTCTTCCATGACAACTCGTGGCCTGCATCCGTCATCCCCACTGCCTGAGACCCCATCAAGGAACTCAAGCCTCCACCTATTAGCCAACTTAACGAGTCATTGCCAGTCAGGATGACTCATCAGGTGGTCCGTTATCAGTGTACTTTTCTGCACCTCTAAACTTCTCCCCCCACAAGTCTGACCATGACTCGTTCTGCTAAATAAATTCCACCTTCTCTCTGATTTCTTTCCTTAAGCCTGGAATCTAATCATAGAAACACTTGGGATGTGACAATAATAAACCCAATTATGATTTGAATTATCTCAAGTACTTATCATGGATTTATTAAATGTTAATTTTATACATGTTTTACAAGTATGTATGGATTTCATGATTTATAGATATTATGACCCTTGGCAATTTCATGGGCCCTATTTTAGGGCTAAACATGTGTTTTAAATGGGGATCAATGATGTTATTATTTATTTGGCCATGAACATCATGAATAATTGTATGATATTATACGAGCACTAATGTGCATATTTTGGGAGCAATGTCTAGCACCGAGTAACCCGACGTTCAAAGGACTACGTCGGTGTCTCAGAACTATGTGCCACCGTAGGTTTATATATATCTAAATGTTAATGGATCCCCTTTTATTGATATCACATACTGCACGTCCCTTTTCTGGCAAGCCTGGGATGGCTCTGCCCACTTGATTGAGATAATTGGGGCATCATATAAGGCTCTATCATGAAGGTGTCGCTTATGACAAGTCCTCCCAATGTTCCACATGTTTTTATGCATTGTTATGTTACGTTACTTTATCTTAAGTAAAGTTTCCAAAATTTTTCCTATGATTATGATTACGAATGAGTTATGAATGATTTAAAAACCTTGAGCCCTTATGTTATGTTATGATATTTACTTTATGTTCATACTATCCTATTCTTATGTACTCTTATGTATTTAGTTGTTCATTTTACTTACCCTACATACTAGGTACATTCTAAGTGTTGACCACATACTTTATACTGTATCATCTCATGATACAGGTTCGAGGTTTCAGTCTTAGCGACATCTTTAGTCATTCTTATCCCTCATGCCTATTTAGTGAGTTATTGGTGAATCCTAATCCTTCAAGGACATCCTGCTATCTATGGTTATGTTATCAGTTTAAGACTTTGTCGAGCTAGTGGGGGTTGTTGTCCCATTGCTCATCCGTATTTTTAGAGCTATCAGACGTGATGTAGTAATCAGTTCTCGTTGTTGACTCTTTCATTTAGATGATATGTATGCAGACTTCTGCTAAAGCATGTTTGTTATGTTAGTATTTGCTTATAGTATGCTCCATATTGTTATGTTAATGCCATAGGTCAACTTGGAGCCTCTCCTGTTTCCCTGTCCCATGTCTGTATACGGGCCTATGCTTGAGTCGTGACAAACTTGGTATCAGATCATTATCTTTTACAGTGTCCTAGGGTGTCCAAAATCTACATTAAGTAGAGTCTTTTTTATGGGTGTGAAGCGCGCCACACATATGACGAAAAGGCTACGAAATGTTTAGGAAATGTTCCCTTCTTTCATGATCTATGTCATGCGATGAAATATCTCTCTATCCTTCTAAGTCATGCTATACGTGTTTGTAGAATGATGCCTCCTCGCCGCATCAACGGAAGAAGAAATGGCCATGAAAATGGAAATGGAGATGGGCACCAACAGGCCCCACCAATCCCCGAGGATCATGTACACGAGCAGGTTGCCCACACAGAGTTCAGGGAAGCCATAGAGATGCCAGCTTAGTCTTTGACTACCCAAGTCAACTAACAGGCGGTAGCGCATGTCCCTCAAATTGGAATGCGGCGGTGGAGAAAGTTAGAGATTTTTTAAGGATGAACCCTTCATACTTCCTTAGGTCGAGGTGGATGAGGATCCACATGAGTTTATTGATGAGGTGTTGAAGATCACCCAGATCATGGGGGTGACCGGGGAGGAGTGCACATAACTAGCCTTGTATCATTTGAAAGGGGTTGGGCACATCTGTTTCAATCAATGGAAGGATAGTAGGATAGTTAGAGAAGGCCCTATTAACTGGGATGGGTTTTATGCCTCATTTCTTGGGGGATTCTTACCTCGTAAGATGAGGGAGATTAAAGCAGCTGAGTTTGTGAACCTAAGTCGGGGTAGTATGACGGTCCAGGAGTATACTTTAGAGTTCACTTACTCATCCATGTATGCCCCAAAGATGGTGGCTGATTAGAGAGCTCGGGTGAGCTGGTTTGTGGAGAGAGTAGCAGACTACCTAATCAAGGATTGTAGGACCGCTATGCTTTACCAGGACATTGACTTTCCTCGACTTGTTCTGTAAGCCCAACAGATGGAGGCGGTGCATCTGAGAGAGAGAGGCCAAGAGGGCTAGAACATACAGTTATGGGTTCTCTTATTAGAGATCGGGGTACAAACATCACCAACAGTCTAATCAAAGGTTGTTAGCTCCAGCGCTATCATCTGCCAGTGCTCCATCTAGGCCGTGAGGTGATTAGAGGAGCAGAGCCTCAGGTTCGAGGGACCAGATGAGCGTGCAGATAGAGCTTACCTTTTTGGCCTATGTGAAGTGTGGCAAGGGTCATATGGGAGACTGCTTGATGGGATCAGTTATCTATTTTGGGTTTGGTAGATCCGACCACATGTGCCGGGAGTGTCCCTTGGCTAGACAAGGTGATGGCAGAAGCCGTGTTCAGGCTACCGGTTCAGCAGCAGCACCAACACGCCCAGCTTAGTAGGTTGAGTCCACTAGTGCAGGTGGTGGAAAACGCCAGAACAAGTTTTATGCCCTTACATCTCGACATGAGTAGGAAACTTCACTATATGTGGTCATGAGAATGCTACGAGTATTCCACTTTGATGGTTATGCATTGTTAGATCCAAGGGATACTTTATCTTTCATGATGCCCTATGCTTCTAGTAGTTTCAGAGTCAGTGTCGAAGTCCTATCAGAACCCTTCTCAGTCTCTATTCCAATTGGTGAATTAGTTATAGCTCGATGAGTATACATAAATTTCCCTATCACAGTCCTTTAGAAAATCACTTCAACAGATTTAGTGGAGCTATCCATGATAGATTTTGATGTTATATTTGGAATGGATTTGATACATGCATGTTATGCCTCAGTCAACTGTAGAACCCATGGAGTAGAGTTCAAATTTCTGGGTAAGCCAGTCCAAGAATAGAAGGATAGCTAGGTTGTGCCTGTAGGTCGCTTCATTTCCTATCTTAAGGCTAGAAAGATGATTTCTAAAGGTTTGGTGTACCATCTAGTTAGGGTTAAGGATGTTACATTCAAAACCCCGACTATCTAGTCAGTTCCTGTAGTGTGCGAATATCCAGTAGTGTTTCCAGGTGATTTACTAGGAATTCCTCCCGAGCGGGAGATCGATTTTAGTATTGGCCTACTTCCCGATATGCAGCCTATATCTATTCCTCCCTACTAGATGGCTCCAGCTGAGCTAAAGGAGTTGAAGGAGTAGATGAAGGACCTTCTAGATAAGGGCTTCATCAGAACTATCAAATCCCTGTAGGATGCACCAGTTCTCTTTAACTGAAAAAAGGATGCTTCCCTTCGTATGTGCATTGACTGTCGACAATTGAACAAGGTTACAATCAAGGAAAGGTATCCTCTCCCTAGGAGTGATATTTGTTTGACCAGCTTCAAGGTGCTAACTGCTTTTTGAATATAGACCAGAGATCTGAATACCATTAGCTTAGGGTTCGGGAGAGTTATATTTCGAAGACAGCCTTCAGGACTCGGTATGATCACCATGAGTTTGTAGTTATGTCTTTTGGACTAACGAATGCTCCTGCAACTTTTATGGATTTTATGAGGAGGGTGTTCAAGCCATACTTAGACATGTTCGTGATTGTGTTCATAGATTACATCCATATATACTCTCGGAGAGAGGAGGAGCATGCCACTTATTTGAGGGTGGTGTTACAGACTTTGAAGGATCGTCAGTTGTATGCTAAGTTCAGCAAGTGCGAGTTTTGTATAAACTCAGTGGCATTTTTGAGTCATGTGGTATCAAGCGAGGGTGTGCAGGTAGACTCTCAAAAGATAGAAGTGGCGAAGAATTGGCCTTGATCAGTCACTCCTTCGGATATCAGGTGTTTCTGGGTTTAGTTGGTTATTATTGGAGGTTTGCTGAAGTGTTTTCATCCATTGCAGCCCCG
This sequence comes from Datura stramonium, assembly GCA_018107945.1. Lineage (NCBI taxonomy): Eukaryota > Viridiplantae > Streptophyta > Magnoliopsida > Solanales > Solanaceae > Datura > Datura stramonium. The sequence goes on along the minus strand of JACEIK010005063.1, from coordinate 59,852 downwards.
TTGACTAAATTGACCCAAAATAAAGTTAAGTTTCAGTGGTTAAAAGCTTGTGAGAAGAGCTTCCAAGAGTTGAAGACTCGACTCACCTCAGAACCAGTGTTGATCCTACCTGAGGGTAATGATGGATTTGTGGTATATTGTGACACTTCAAGGATCGGCCTTGGTTATGTATTAATGCAGCACTGTAAGGTTATAGCCTATGCTTCCAGGTGGCTGAATGTATGTGAAAAGAACTATCCGACTCATGAACTCAAATTGGTGGCAATAGTATTTGCCTTGACTATTTGGAGACACTATCTATACGGGGTCCATATAGATATGTTTAAGGACCACAAAAGCGCACAGTACGTGTTCACCCAGTAGGATCTAAATCTACGTTAGAGAGGATGGTTATAGCTTCTTAAGGATTATGCTATGAGTGTCCTTTATCATCCAAGCAAGGAAAATGTAGTGGCAGACGCTCTTAGCAGGATTTTTATGGAGAATGTGTCTAAGTATATAAGGAAAAGAAGGAGTTAGAAAAGGATGTACATCGACTTTCACGACTAGGAGTTCATCTTGTTGACTCTATGAATGGTGGTGTCATTCTTCAGAGTGGATCCAAAATCTTCCTTGGTGACCGAGGTCAAAGCTAAGCAATACGAGGACCCTATTCTGGTAAAGTTGAAGGAAGGCGTTCAGAATCAAAAAGTGGAGGTCTTCTCCCAAGGGGGAGATGGTGTGCTATGATATTAGGGTTATTTGTGTGTTTCAGGTGTTGATGATTTGAGAGATCCGATGTTGCAAGAGGATCATGGTTCCAAATATTCTATTCATCCAGGTGCCACCATGATGTACCATGACCTCCGGGAATTCTATTGGTGGAATGGCATGAAGAAGGACATAGAAGAGTTTGTGGCTAAATGTTCAAATTGTCAACAGGTGAAAGTGGAGCATCAAAGAAATGTAGGTATCCTTCAAGATATTAGTATCCCTACTTGGAAGTGGGAAGATATCCATATGGACTTCATTACAAGGTTACCTCGCACTCGTCGGCAGTATGACTCTATTTGGCTAGTTGAAGATAGGTTGACTAAGGCGGATCATTTTATACCGATCAAAACTGCCGATTCAGCTGAGGATTATGCTAAGTTATACAATCCGAAATTAGTTCAGTGGCATGGAGTGCCCCTGCCCATTATATCTGTTAAAGGTCCTCATTTTACCTCCCAGTTCTGGAGATCATTTCAGTAGGGACTTGGTACTCAAGTCAAGCTTAGCACAACATTTTACCCACAAATAGGTGATCAAATAGAGTAGACTATTCAGACCCTTGAGGATATGTTGAGAGCATGTGTGATTGATTTCAAGGGTAGTTAGCATGATAATTTACCTCTTTTTGAGTTTGCATATAACAATAGCTACCATTCTAGCATTTAGATGGCTCCGTTTGAGGTTCTCTATGGGCGGAGATGTGGATCACCTATTGGTTGGTTCAAAGACGGTGAAGTTGTGATGATAGGACTAGATTCAGTCCATGAGGCTATTAAGAAAGTTCATCTTATAAGGGACGAGTCACAAACATCTCAGAGTCGCCAAAAGTCCTATACGAATGTGAGAAGGAGGGAGCTTTATTTTGATGTTGATGATTGGATCTTTTTGAAGGTATCCCCCATGAAGGGGGTGATGAGGTTCAGAAACAAAGGGAAGCTTAGTCCCCATTATGTTTGCTCGTACTGGATTGTGAGGCATGTTGGTAAGGTGGTTTATGAATTGGAGTTTCCCTCAGAATTGGCTTCGATTCGTCAAGCCTTCCATGTATCACTCTTAAAGAAGTTCTTGGGTGATCTGACTTTGTTTATCCCGATGGAGAGCGTGGGTGTGAAGGATAGTCTTAGCTATGTGGAGGTTCTAGTGGAAATACTTGATCGTCAGGTTCGAAAGTTAAGAAAAAAAGTAGTCTCAGTTAAGGTATTATCGAGGAACCATCATGTTGAGGGAGCTATGTGGTAGTCCGAAGCAGATATGATGGCTAAAATCCCGCATCTATTCCATTCTAGCTCAGTTCCAGCTTGAGGTATAAGTTTCCTTCTTAGTATTCTATTCAGATTCATGTTCAGTTCATGTTCCCCAAGTTTCCTTTATGTCAATACATGTAGGTGTGATTCATGAATTAAATTCATTCATGTATTCTAGTCCGGAGTTAGTCACTCCATCAGTTTTCAGCATAAATGTTCAGTATTGGGCACGGTAGTTGCAGTTCTCAACTTTTCAATATGTTTACCTATATTCGAGGATGAATTTTCCCAAGGAGGAGATATTGTAATGCCCCGAAAGTGCTTAAGAATGCACTTAGGATTTAAAATGAGAAGTAACAGAAAATCTGAGATTTCTTCTCAGAACAACTAATTGTACAGGTCATTGGTGGGTCTAACGACTCATTGAAAGGCTCGTGGTGAGAATCTGCAGAAATGGATTTGGAAGTAGCGGGTCTCATAATGAACCATTGGTTGATGTAATGAGTCATTGTATGGGGTCGTTGGGAGGATGGTCTTAGTAAAAAAAGGTGGAAAGAGTCACAAGATGACTCGTTGCTCCAAAGGACAAGTCATTGAATGGTCCCGTTGAAAGGGTTCCCAGAAAGTAGGTAGTGGTGACAACGGATGGTTTCCATGAATCGTGGGAGCTAGGTATGACTCGTGGTACCGGTTGTGGTGAATTGGGTCCCAATAGTGGGGTGAAGCACCAAGGGAAGTAACGACTCGTCAGAACCAGTAACGACCCATTGTACCTATCATGGTCACTAGCAGTGCAGTTTTTCTTCATTAAGAGTATTTTCATCATTCCTAAGCCCTAAGGTCCTAATCTACGTTGTTTTAAGCTTAGTTAGGAGGGTTTTAATGGTGTTAAACCTATTCTAAGCCTCACCATTTCCATGGATGCAACTTAAATTCTTTCTTTAGAGATCAAGTTTGAAGAATCTCTCCAATCCTCTTCAATTTCCTTTTGGCTTTCAAGAGGGAGTATTGATCAAACATACCCATGTATGTGAGGTCGTGACTGAGAGTTCCTTTCACTCTCATGCCCTAATGTCTTCTCAAATTCATGAATTTCAATTCTAGATTCAAGTTTCATGATCTATGAGGTTTATTCCAATTCTTGTGAAATTCTCTATGATCAATCTATGGGTCAGTTCCTTTCATGTATTAGATCATGTTTTATGATCTATGGGCAGATTTTATGACTATTTTGAATATAAATTTATAGAATTGAATTTTAATCCAATTATGCCTAATTATGTATGTTTTATGAAAATGTCAAGTTATGATTTTATTATGATATTGGTCTTAATTAGCCCAGTTATGATTTATGCTCTATTATTTGAATTCTCTCAAGTACTTATAATGGATTTATGAAATGTCAAGTTTATACATGTTTTACAAGTATGCATGAATTTCATGATTTACGGATATTATGACTCTTGGTCAATTCATGGACCCTTATTCATGGCTAAACATGTGTTTTAAATGGGGATCAATGTTGTTATTATTTATTTGTCCATGAACTTAATGAATAATTGTACGGTTATTATATGAGCCCTAATGTGCATGTTTTTGGGAGCAATGTCTAGCACCGAGTAGCCCGACGTTCAAAGGACTACGTCGGTGTCTCAGAACTATGTGCCACCATTTGTTTACATATATCCAAATGTTAATCGATCCCCTTTTCATGATATCACATCGTGCACGTCTCTTGTTTGGCAAGCCTGGGATGGCTCTGCCCACTTAAGTGAGATAATTGGGGCATCATATAAGGCGTTATCATGATGGTGTCAGTATGATGAGTCCTCCTATTGTTCCGCATATTTTTATGCATTTTTATGTTACGTTACTTTGGCTCAAGTTAAGTTTCTAAAAAGTTTTCCTATGATTATGATTATGTATGAGTTATGAATGATTTGAAAACCTTGAGCCCTTATGTTATGTTCTGATATTTACTTTATGCTCGTGTTGTCCTATTCTTATGTACTGTTATGTATTTTAACTGTCCATTTTACTTACCTTGCATACTTGGTACATGTCATGTACTGACCGCATACTTTATGATATATCGTCTCATGATACAGGTTTGAGGGTTCAGTCTCAGTCGCATCTCTAGTCTTGCTTATCCCTCAGGCCTATTTAGCGAGTTGTTGGTGAGTTCTCATCCTTCGAGGACATCCTGCTATCTATGGTTATGTTTTCAATTTTGGACTTTGTCGAGCTAGTTGGGGTGTTGTCCCATCAGCTCATCAGTATTGTTAGAGGCTATCTAGACATAATGTAGTAATCAGTTGCCATTGTTGACTCTTTCATTTAGATGATATGTATGCAGACTTCCACTGAAGCATGTTTGTTATTTTAGTATTTGCTTTTATTATGCTCCTTATTGTTATGTGTATGCCATAGGTTGACTTGTAGCCTCTCAGGGTTCCTTGTCTCGTGACTCTATCCGGGCCCATGCTTGGGTCGTGACAATGACCTATTACTATCTTTTGGGTGGTTCAAGTACTAGTTTCTATTTATACTATCGTTTTATCTAATTGTTTAGTGTTATAGCATCAGTCTGGCCTATTATAGTTAGATTTATGGTAGGGTGTTCTTGATCAAGTGTGGCATAGGGTGCCAGTCACGCCTCCCTATGTTTGGGGTGTGACACAAGTGTTCATTTCCCATATCCATAGCAGATCAAAGGCTTTAGGTCTTAAGGGAACATGTTTGGAGGCTGTACCTTTCCGGCTTGCAAGAAGTGTGGGAGGAACCATCTCAGAGTGTGTTTGATTAGTAAGGATGATTGCTTTGGGTGTGGTTAGCCAGGTCACAGACTTCGAGACTATCCATTAGCCAAGTAGGGAGAAATTAGTGGTTGTACCCAAGACACCTCTTTAGCAGTTAACCCATCCCAATAGGGTGCCTCTTCTATAATAGGTGGCGATCCGAGTTAGAACCATTTTTATGTAATACTCCGAAAGTGCCTACGAGTAGACCAGGGAGCTAAAAGTTGAAAACTTCTGAAATTGGGAATATTATCACAGAACGGGCCATGTATCGACTCATGGTATCTAACCACGGTCGTTGTATGTAGTCGTGGTGAGGGAAGTATGGGTGGCAATGGAGATGACGGACGACACAACAATTCGTTGTTCGAGACAACGAGTCATTATTAGCAGGCGTTGGAGGAGGCTGGGTTCAGCAGATGAGATATGACGGGTCATCCAATGACTCATTGTGAGGAGAAATGGCCCGTGCTCACCGGACGTTGGTTGGCTGCCAATATTTCCAGTGTATGTGACGGATCAAGGCCACGACTCGTTGGAAGCAACCACGAGTCATGGTGCGGCTCGTGGTAAGCAGTTCAGATTTTTGTGAAGAGGCAGCCACGGTCTATGTAACAATCCGTTATTTCTGAGTATGAGTAGTCCTTTCCATCCGTTGTTCAGTTTCGGAGGCAAGTCCCAACAGTGCAAACAACAAGCAACACAACGGGTCGTCGTCCCTTCCAATGACTCATTAGTTCCATCCGTTGGTGTAATCTAGACAGTTTTCAGGGCAGATTCATTAAGGAAATTTTCGACTTTACTATTCTATGATACCCTAAACTACGTCATTTAAGGCTCGTTTTACAGGGTTTTAAGAGGGGAAAACCTATTCTAAGTTAATTCATTCCATGCATGAATAACATGAGAATTTGAAGAGAGGATTTAGAGCAAGTTTTGAAGGTTTCCATTGGAATCTCATCTTGGGAAATTAGAGATGTGGTAAAATCATCCCCTTCTAGGTATGTAGGATTATGAGTAGGTGTTTCCTTCCTCACCCATGCCCAAATCTCTAGTCAAGCATGAGAAATTCCTATGATCAAGTTATGGGGTTTTTACCTAATTGCATAATTCTTCAATTTCTATACATGGGTATGATTATATTATGTTTCTATTGATGAATTGTGAAGCTTGGGAAGATTTTAAATTATTTTCAATCGAAAATTGTGTTTTCTAAATTATTAGATTTAATGCCAATGGATGAGAAGTTCATTAAAGAAGATAAAGATGATGAATGTATGATGATGGCGAAACTTGATGATGAAAAGCATATTTCTAAAGCTACCCATGATCATGATATTGTTTTCAAAATGAATTGAGTAGATCCAAGTATGATAAAGTTTTGGGCAAGTCCCTTATATCAAGTATGACGATGTAGTATCTCGAAAGTAAGCTTACCACATAGTTTAGAAGTAGATGCTCCCACTTATATTTGAGCTTGTGGTATGTTTCGAAATAAATCTTCTCATATACATGAATTCATAATTGAGATGTATGTATTATTGAACTTTGTTTTCATACGATGTCGGTTCTATACATGATTTCATATTGAGCTTTGTCAAATGACAATGTTTAGCTTCGTTTCATATGATGTTGAGTTTATGCATGATTCCATAGTTGAGATTGGTTAATAGACGATGTTGAGCATTGTTATAGATGATGTAGAGCATTTCATTTTTTGAGAGAAGAGTCTAGCACCGAGCGGGCTAAGGGTCGATTACCCTAAGACTATTATGTAATTGGGACATCCCTTGTGAGCTATCCTCAGCTTTAATGGCCAATGAGCTTGATATCGATATCATGATAGAGTCCTTAGCCCTGACAAGGTTTTGGACGGCTCTTCCCACTTGAGTGTCATAGTCGGGACCACGTAAGCTCTATCATGGTATGTTAGGTAAGTGATGAGTCTCCCATTGTCTATATAATTTCAGATTTTACATATCAATTACTCATACTTATTTTTTAAATATGCATGATCTAAAGGCAAGGTTTGGCTCATTGTTCATCTTTTCTTATAAATTTCATATTTCAGCTTTGAGTCGTTCGAGTCAGTATGATGTTATGAAGCTATGTATAGTCATGTTTATGAAAAGTTTATGATTTCTGAAAGAGTGCATGTCAACCCTCCTCTCAGATTTGAAAGCTTATGATATTATCTGAATTGTTTTAAATGATTTAATTTAATTAGATGGGTTTACTTACCTTGCATACTCGGTACATTCCATGTACTGAACACATACTTTCTATGTCATATCGTTTTATGATACATAACCCAGCTCCAAGGCTTAGCCTCGCTCATAGTCGGTTGTCAGTGTTAGAACCTTCTTGGTTGGTGAGTCCTCATCCTTCGAGGGCTATACTTTTAGTTTCCTTATGTATGTTCAGTTTTAGTATTGTTGAGTTAGTTGGGGTCTTGTCCTATGAACTCCTCAAGATTTGAGGCTTTTCATACTTTGTATGTGTTTAGCTTCGGATGCTTATTCTGATGTTATGTTGAGTTAGACTTCCGCTGAGTTGATATTGATGATTTCTACCATTTATCGAATCAACTAGATGTATGCTTATGTCATGGGTCGACTCGGGGTTCCTTGTCCCATGTCTACGATCCGGGCCTCCGTTCATGTCGTGACATTCTATGTGCTCTTTTTTCGCCAAGATAAGGAGAACTCACCAGATGTAGTCACTATTATGTTACAAGTCTTTCATATTGATACTTATGTGTTGTTAGATCCAGGGGTCACATTATTCTTCGGCACCCCATATATTGAAATAAACTTCGGTGTCCGTCTTGAATGCCTCTATGAACCTTTCTTAGTCTCTACTCCTGTCACTGAGTTAGTCATAGTGAAAAAGGTATATAGAAATTTCCCAATTTTAGTTTTCTACAAAATCACCACAGTTGATTTAGTAGAGTTAGATATGACCGACTTCAATGTCATCCTTGGCATGGATTTGTTATATTCACGTCACACCTCTGTCGATTGTAAAATCTAAGTAGTAAAATTCTGGTTCCCAAGTTAATACATCATAGAATGGAAAGGTAGTTCCACAGTTCCTATAGGTCGTTTCGTCTTTTACCTTAAGGCTAGAAAGATTTTTTCCAAGGGTTGCATATATCACTTATTTTGAGTTAGGGACTCTAGGTCCGAAACTCCAACTCTTTAGTCAGTTCTAGTCATTTGTAAATTTCCAGAAATATTCCCAGAGGATCTTCCCAGAGTCCGACACAAAGGGGAGATCAAGTTTGGGACATACCTCCTTCTAGATACACAACTTATGTCTATTCCGTCTTACATAATAGCTCTGACCGAGCTTAAAGAGTTGAGAACAGTTAAAGGACCTTCTAGGTAATGGTTTTATTAGGTCCAGTATTTTCCCATGGTGTGCTCTAGTCCTTTTGTGCGTAAGAAAGATGGTTCTCTCAGAATGTGCATCGATTACTGTCAGCTGAAAAAAGCCACAATCAATAAAAGGTATCCCATTCCCAGGATTAATGACTTGTTAAATCATGTTAAGGATGCTAGTTTCTTCTCTAAAATAGACCTCAAATCCGACTACCATAAGCTTTGTATCAGAGAGCATGATATTCTGAAAATAGTATTCAAAACTCAGTATGTTCACTAGGAATTTATAGTTACATCTCTTTAACTAACAAACACTCATGTAGCCTTTATGGATTTGATGAATAGGGTATTCAAGTAGTACTTGGATATGTTCATCATTGTATTTGTCGATGACATCCTATTATACTAATAACGCTCAAACTCACACTTTTCGGCAAAGTATGAAGTGGGCATTGTCAATAAAGAACTCAACAAAGAGGTTGGGGTCTAACCCAAAGGGAATAAGGTAAGAACTAGACTAATGTTGTTTCTTAAACTTATTGGTGAGTTATCTCTAAATTTGGGGTTTACAGAAAAATAATAATAATAAACAGGGAGACCTGTAAACTGCCCGCTTGTG
>JACEIK010005063.1:14725-45448 GCA_018107945.1 Datura stramonium | reverse complement strand
TATTTCTTCTCATTTATATAAAAAGGAATGAAAATGTACATAATTAAATACATAAACAAGACAAAACTAAGTTATAAAGTATCACTTTGGCATGTAATTACGCCCAAGATCAGTAATTAGTATTCATAGATAATTACATAATTAAATCCTTACAACAATAATTGGAAGAAAACCTGCTTTGAATATTGATTAACAAAATCAAGAACAATTGAGAAAACCAAGTGTTGATCTCAAGAATTACACTCCCAAACTTGATAATAATTCACAAACAATTAACTAAAAACCTTCTTTCCCTGTAATCACATGTCTACTGATCGGTTTTTCTACTTACAAAAACAAAAAGGTACTTATAAAAACATCAAAAACCTTTTCCTAAGCTAATATAAAATTTTCAAATATGGCGCCGACTCATCCTACGACTGGTCATATGACCTGTAATAGGATTTTATGGGTCGTACATTGTTCTCATATGTTCCTTGGCTGCTGCAGAATTGACTAAGTTTTGGCAGATGGTACGACTCTTACCATGATTCTACGAGGCGTACAATCCATCTGTGGCTTGACTCTGAGAACTTTGACATCTTCTGAAGTTTTCTACGAGTGTTGTGGTGCTCCTCATACCTTACTCCTATGACTTATAATTGCTTGTTGTGTCTTAAGTTTGGCCAAGCCTTTAAGAATCACTGAAGATCCCCATGGCTCTTGGTACGACTCGTAGGTAGATGCTACGATTCGTAGCTTCCACACATACTAGGAGACTTCTTGTGCAAATTTTCTATAAAGTTTTCCACTACTCCAGTTAGGGCTCGCACCATCTTGGTACGGCTCATACTGATAGTCGTACTTGCCTTTGCACCCCTACTCTAGCCACCCTCAACTTAGGCATTTTACCTAGGTTAAAGTTCAAAATGTCTAAGGAGGGACTAGGGCAAAAATAGGTTCATTATAAAAAAATGGGTAAGGTTAATCGATTAATAAAAGAAAAATGGTTCAAGGCTCTAATCAGGGTCAAGGGAATCATATTATTCTGTAGGGTAATTTAAGCTAAAATGGGCTAAAAAAATGTCCTATGATCCTTTCTTAACTAGCCATCCTAAAACCTATGTAATGACCAGCTGGGCAAGTTCTAGATCCTCTACACAATATTAAACTAGGTAGCGACCTTACTCACTCATGGTACATGTTTTGCATTTATTCTACCTGCCCGATTTATACATGGCTACCTATAAATACTTATGCTAATACACTAAATAACACAAAATATCCACATAAATCATGTTTTGCAATCAACAAGCACATAGCTAGCCAAAAAAATTTTAAACTAGGGTCAGTTTTTTCAAAACTTCAAAATTAGTGCAATTTATTGGCTGAGTAATCTTAAGCTACTTTCTAATTAAATAAAATATCCTACATATACCGGTTCTATTAGATATCATGCCCAAGGGAAGAGAAACATGGCAAGAAAAATTTCGGGCGAATCCAAAAATAGCCAAAAGATACAAGTACACCCCCTCCCATTTTTAAAAGCGTGCTTCGTCGCTGAAGCATAGAATATAAAACAGAAGGAACAGAACATACCTATTGTGTACTAAGCGCTCCTGTCATCTTGCGGAGGTGGTAACTCCTTTGTACTCATGGCGCTGGCGGTGGCCGGCGCACTCAATGGTGTACCATTAGGGGGAAGGGTCACCCCCTCAGCAGTAGCGATCGCTTCTGCGACCTCTAGAATTACTGGGGATGAATGTGGCTCACCCAAAAGGTCCTTGCCACCTGCAAGCTCGGCATGGGTAGTGGTGGAGCTACCGGCTCCTCTCGCTCTCTCAAGCAGCTCCAACCTATGCTCGTCGTGACTCTGTTGGCTCTCCAATATTGCCCGCTTGCTCTCTTTCTTTTCTTTCTTTCTCTTCTTCTTTAGGGTCTTGTCTCCAACATCCTCAAAGACCCTCTTTTTCCTTCTTTCTCTCTTAGCTCCTGTTGGCGCCCAATACGCCGCTAAATCAAGCTCCTCATCTATATCAATATCGAGGTGAGGAAGGGTAGGGGTTACTAGAATAGCCAGCTATCGAGATGACAGCTCGATCACTTGGTTCCGAAGAGCCCCTAACTCCTAACGAAGGCAGCCAGTGTTAGTCTGGTAGACCATGCGCTCATTGAAGCAGCTCTCAAAGCTATCTAGTTTGGCGTGTAGGACCCGTGAAGCCGCATCAATCTAAATATTTACCCAAGGCTTCACATTCTCCATCATAGATTGTACCTTTTTCTCAACTACGGTCAGAGTCTTGGCCATCTTTTGGAACTATTCCTGAGGCACTAACATGTATTCGGCTGGAGTCTGGCTTGGAAGACCCATAGGTGGTGCGGCGGAGGTCTTGGGTGCTGCCTCTGAATGAACAGCGCCACTAACCAATGTCTCATCCTACTCATGTGAGGTGGGGGAATTCACCTGCTCGCCCTCAATTGTCCGTGGTATTGGGACTGCAGTAGAAAGTCGTGCTCTACTTATCGGGTTCATTTCATCCCAGATTAAGCCAATCTCTATTGTTCACTATCCTCTAATAAATCTCTCCTCACCACGATGCACCTTGGTACCTTCCTCTGTATGCAGCCTGAATACGAGACTCAGCAATGGGATGGTAGTGCTCAATCCCATAGCCCCATCTTGGATCTCCTCCGTAATGACCCTCGGGATGTTGATGGCGTATCTGGACATGATACATGCCACCAATATTTCTCTATCTACACTGAGGGAATTTTCATTCACGATCGTGGCCAACCGGTGGCGAACTAACGTCCAGCAGGCTTTTGCTATGAAGTTTAATGAGTTCTTGGTGACCTTTTTTCCGCTAGTGACCCATTTTTCTTCCTCCTTGTCCTAAAAAATAACCTTAGATAGCCACTGAATCTACCTCCTCCTCTCACCAATGCCCAATTGCTTGACCTTTTTCATGGGGTCCACCTGGTAGTCATACTCCGTTGTAGTGTGTGGTGGCATGAACTGGTAACTATATAACACTCGAGCAATAGTGTACTCAGATATGCCAATAGTTTGATCTCGTATCATGACGCTCTCCAATTTTGGCTGATCTTTCAACTTTTGCTCTTCCTTTTCTTTCTGCTCCATGGTTTCCAAATAATTTTCATAGAACTCCCGAATGATTTCTGAAGTGTATCGATCCGAGGTCCTAGCCATCCAATCGAACCCATAGTAGCTGAATATCCGCTTCATCTCCTCCACTTCATTTAGTGCATTGGTGAGGATATGCGGCTCTTCTTGAATACTTCACTTGGGTTTGTTCTTGGCGGTGAGAGTGATACTCTATCCATAGATCTCCTATGCACTTGGTACTCTCCACCGAATGGTAAGGTTCTCTCTAGGTGAAGACTGCTCTTTCTCGGCATAGGCTGCCTCATCCTCTAATCCGGACTCACTATCTCCATTTCCAAATTGGGCCTTCTCAGACCCCTCATCTTCATTAAAGCCATTAGCGGACTCTTGGACTCTTTCCTCAGCTCCCTCCTCTGACTGGAGAGCACCAGTAGATATGGCAGCGGCCGCCTGAGCCTAGGCTTTAGCTTTTCCCCTAGTGGTTCAGGTCCCATCGATATGAGATGTATCGGCCCCGTATTCCTCTAACGAACCACTAGGTGTTTTGCCAGTATGTTCAGATTTAGAGGTTTCATCTATCAATGCCCTCCGAGCAGTTTCTTTGGATTCCTTACTCTTCTAAGTCCTTGTACCTATGGAGAAAAAGGGTTAGAATTTCAAATCTGAGAAAAAGAAAGTAAGAAAAATTCCTCTGTAATTTTTCACAAGTCTACAGTACGAGTCATACCTTGAAGGTACGATCCATACTAAGACTCATAATGTCTTAGATCAAAGTCAAAACCCTGAGGTACGACTCATACCATGAAGGTACAATCCGTACCATAGTTCGTCTAAGGATGACCCTTGAAAACCCATGTTCTGTATTTTTCACGACTCGTGATAGGACCCATAGGTCGATTCCATGAGTCATAGGAAGGATCGAACTGTTACCTTTGTACTTAACTCTTTTCAGAATCCTAGTATGATTACCAGGTACGACTCATAGCAGGATACTACGGGCCGTACTACATTTCATTCCTCTTATTTTTTACTCATTTGGCATGGGGCAATGTCAACGAGTCATCCTATAAGTTGTAATGTGAAACCACAAATCGTAGGACGGCTTGTGAAGCCTGTCCTTTACTTTGTTCATGTCAGTTTTGTGGGTGATTTCAATTTATGTTGGGTACTAATAATTTACCAGGTCCAGGTATGCATTTATCATGTATTTACCACTACCAATTCCTCCCTTTTTTATTCACAACCCGTAACTCAATTTATAGCAGTTCACATTCAATTTTTAACGTATTCAAATCCTACCCAGTCACACATTTAATTTTCATATCACTTGTCATTGTCCTTATCTATTTTTCATGCATTTTGAAGACTCAGAGTGCTTCCACAAGTTCACATAAGCATATAGGTCTTTTTACCCAACTCAAAGCATAACCACTTGAATTTTTTTTGTAAATCTAGCTCAACTTCGAGTGTGAATCAGTGACTAGAGTTGGAACTTGATTTGAGCAGTGTTAATCGAGCACAAAGATTTCTCAATTTATTGTGATCTTGAGTTACGAGTGTGAGGGAGTCATGGCTGTGTTCGTGACTCTCAGGGTTTGATTGCGTGGGAGGGGGTGTGTCGATTTTGAAGTTTAAATATCTTTTAGAGAAGTCTTAAAAAATCTGGGTCGAGTCGGGTCATTTTAAGTGATTTGGCCCATCACGACTCATACCATGGGTCGTAGGAAGATCCTATGACTCTTCCCTAAGACTCATAGCAGAGTTGTTAAGAAAACTTACCTATGGACCTACGAGCACATCATACGACTCGTACCATGAAGGTATGACACATACCATGACTTGTAGGTCACTCTAAATTGGAGGCCCATGCTTTGCATAGTTCATAACTACAGTGAGTACTATGACCCGTACAATGAAGTTATGAGTCGTAGGATTAACTGTACCCTGAACTTATGCACTAAGATACATCTCTGTTTCTTACCACGACTTGTACTTCTAACGTTCAATCCTCTTATGAGTCGTACTGAGACTCGTAGCTCTAGTCTATTGTGTAATTTTTCTGCCACTTGTTTTTATTTCACCTACACCCTGAGCACATATAAGTCAATAAACTTGGGCTGCCTCCTAAGAAGTTCTTGATTTAACATCGCGGTATGAAGCAGGTGGGTTGGTTACTAAGAATTCACCAAACCAACTCATGGATTACCTCCCAAGAAGCACCTGATTTAACATCGCGACTTGACACATGTATCATGAATAATCATACTTCGTCAAGAAACTCAGACTCATCCTCGATTGCTGAGACTACTCTATACTCCTTTGGTTGCTTCATTGATTGGCAACCTCCACATCTACTAATGCCCTCCCAGCAGCAAGGAATGGTCACCCCAAAATGATGGGGACCTCAAAATCAACCTTGTAATCAAGGATCACGAAGTTCACCGAGAATATGAATTTGTCCACATTAACAAACACATCAAACAGGATCCCCACAGGCTTTTTCATAGTTCGGTCAGCCATCAGTAGCTACATAGTAGTTGGTGTGGGGGCTCCCAAGCTGAGCTACTTAAACACAGCTAATGGCATCAGATTGATACTTGCTCCCAAGTCATAGCGTGCCCTCACGAACTCAACATCACTAATAGTACATGGAATGGTGAAGCCACCTGGATCCACCTTTTCCTGGGCAAGGACCCGTGAGGCTATAGTGGTACAATGATGCATGTTATCCATTGGCTCATAGCTCACGAACCTTTTCTTAGTAACAAGTTCCTTTATAAACTTGGCGTATCCCGAAATATGCTCTAATGCCTCGACCAATGGTAAGTTTACAAATAATTATTTTAGCATTGATAGGAATTTATTAAACTTACCATTCTCCTCCTCCTTCTTTATTCATTGAGGGAACGGTGGAGGTGGTCGTGGAATAGCTTTATAAATCTATGCGTCCCCTTATTTCTCTCCTTGTTCAGCTTCAGGCCCCTTCTCAACAACTGGAGCCTCAGTCAACTTAGCACCATCATCATGCTCATTGTCACGACCTGAACATAGGCCCGGATCAGGACACATAACCTAGAACCATAAATGACTCCAAGTCGACCCATGGCATGAACATGTTAACTAAATCTCAACATAAATAATGTGGAAAACTAACATTTGACATAGCAAAAGTCTAAATATATAATAACATTTGAAAAATAGATTACATAATACTGATGCGAAGCTGAATATATGCTATATATAATAAGCTTCTATAACATGATGAGTTGACAGGATAAGACCCCAACCAACTCAACACTAAACTGAAACTGAAAATTCTGGTACGAGCTGGAAAAAAAGGTCTTCGAAGGATGAGGACTCACCAACTGGCTGGATAATACTAATTTTGAGGATATGACTAATGGTGGGACTGAACTTGAACATTCGAGCCTGTATCATGAAACGATACAATATAGAGTATGCGGTCAGTTCTTGGAATGTACCGAGTATGCAATGTAAGTAAAACCAGTAAGTAAACTAAAATCATGCATACATAAACCATTTCATTATAAGATTATGCGAGTAAGGCTTGCATGCTATTATTTGAAAACATGATTTAAACATAACTGAATATCATAACTGAATCAAATGACCCAAAGCTTAAAAGGATAATCACAAGTAAAACTGAACATTGGGTCAAACCTGTTGAAAACATAATATCATGACTGATGAACATGCATAACTGAAATTCTAAGGAACAATGGGAGACTCATCGTATAACTAACATTACCACGTTAGAGCTTACGTGGTCCCGATTATTACACTCAAGTGGGCAGAGCCATCCGAAGCCTTGTCAGGGCTAAGGGCGCTACCATGATATCGATATCAAGCTGAAGTCCCATTTGGGGTAGGGGAAAGCTCACAAGGGAGGTCCTAAATTATATATGTAAACCTACGTTTGTGCGTAGTTTTGAGAGCCGGGGCTTATATAAACTCCCAGCCTACTCGGTGCTAGACACTACTCCCAAAACATGCAATGTGCTCAACATTGTTTTTCAATGAAGTTGAAACCATACCATAAGTTGAAAGTGGGAGTATAGATTCCAAAACCATATGGTAAGCTGATTTTATAGAACTGAGCTAGATCATGAAAACATACTTGTGTGAACTTGCCTAAAACTTAAAATCATGCATTATTTAAATAGACTCATAAGTCAAAATCATGGAATCATAGGTTGAGAGTTCATAAACATTCATGCATGCTAAATATCTCATCATGCTTGAAATCATGGTTCATAATATTGAATTATCTTAAAACATGCATAATACGACATACTTTTCTAATAGCTTAAAAACATGAATATATAATAAAATTGAGGATGAAATCTGCCCATTAATCTTAAAAAATATTTTTGAACGTGAGAGAATTAGACCCATAGACATATCATAGATAATTTCATGAAATTGGGTTAAAACCCTAGAAGTTCTTAAAATCATGCTTGAAATATGGATTTCATAGATTCATGAGAGATTTGATAAGGGATAAACATTAATAATCATAGGAACATAAATTGAATAACGAGGAAACAGATTTCATGGAAGAACATAAAAGAATTCACCCACAAGAAGCTTAATCCTAAAACTCCAAAAATTAGAGCATGGGAAGTGAGAATCATGAATAAAACATGAGAAGGGCTAGAGGGTGGAAGAAACCCCTCACTCATAGACCTACACACCTGGTTTGATGATCCCTTTGCTTTTCTTAAAGAGTAAAAGAACATTTGAAGAGGTTGAAAAAGAACCATAACTCCTTTCTCGAGGGAAAATCCACCTATTGATCTTTTGGAGAGGGTGAGGGTTTAGGCTAGGTTAATCCCTTTAATCTAACCTTAAGAAATCCCAAAACGTAATCATTTAGCATTTATAAGCATAGGAGTTCACCAAGATATCCTCAAACCGCCAAAAAAGACCTCAAACTGGCATTTCTAACGACCAACAAGACGGGTCATTGGTTGCTAGGACGATCCGTTCTGAGGTTCGTTGTTTGCCTACTGCTGCTTTGCTAAACCTCTCATAAAGTTTTACTCCAATCTCCGATTTATTAAAGGGTTGATGCATTGGAAAGAAGAATCCAAGAGCTTCAATTTGACGTGCTGAATCACCCAAAAGCATTTTGTATAATGGGAGCTATTATTGTTTTAAGTTGACCCTTATAAGAACTTATAAAAACGCTCAATCGGTAAGGAGGCTCTCAACTCAACCTTGTGCTACAGGTTCCTTATGACCTTAATTTGCATGTAATGTACTTCTTATACTTAGGAATTGATCTTAACACCTAATTTCCATAAATTAATCTGGCTCGAATCTACCCATATACCTTGAACGCTTCCAAACTTCACCCGAGATTTTCAACAACCTAGAAGAACCAACGACCCATCCAACAGGCCTTGGTATCAAACAGCGGACCATTGGTCTGTCCTTTGGTTTTTCCCATTATTCATTTGAACATCTCTTAATCCACTTCAATGGCCACAAACAATGACTAGTTCAATCAAGCCACAATTTGTACAATCCCCTCGTGGGTTCTGGGAAAATTTCTTATAGCTCTCTGGTCATGAAACAACGAGCACCTCCAACGACCCGTTGGAACCTACAACGAACCGTACTGAGGTTCGTTGTTTTGTTCTGGTATTATTTTCTTGCTATAAGCCTCGGGTCTGACCTAAGAAACTTTTGGGGTGTTACATTATCTCTCCCTGGGAACATTCATCCTCGAATGTGGGTTAAACATATTGGAAGACTGGGAAAAGAAACTGCAATCCCACATTTCGAACATCTGAAGCTGAAAGCTGACGGAGTGACCGACTCCGGACTTATACACATGACTTAATTTATTTCATGAATCATACATGCATGCTAAAACATGAAAGGAAATGAGAGATATGAACTGGACATGAAATGGAATAGAGTACTACGGAGGAAACTGGTACCTCAAGATGGAACCGGACCGGAAGGAAATAGATACCGGTTCTTAGCCATCATATCTGCTTCAGCCTCCCACGAAGCTCCCTCAATAAGATGATATCAAGAACCTTCACTGAGGCGACTTCCTTATTTCTCAACTTACAAATCTAGAAATAAAGGACCTCGACTGGTACTTCCCTATAGGTAAGGTTGTCCTTCACCCCAATGTCTTCTATCGGAACAACTAGAGTTGGATCTCTAATGTATTTCTCGAACGAGGACACATGAAACATCAGAGGCACCGAAACTAACTCTACTGGTAGCAACAACTCATAAGTAACCTTGCCAACACATCTCACAATCCTATATGGCCCAACGTACTGGGAACTAGGTTTCCCCTTCTTTCCAGACCTCAAAGAATCAAGAAATCTCTACGTGCATCAAAACGAAGCTCAAGTATCAAATTACGAATTTGCCTTCCTGTAACGCTTTTGAATGATCAAAATCTAGTAAAATATGTATGAAAATAAAATTATGGACACCCATATTAATATACTTTTATCACGGGCCCAAATAGTCAACCCCAAGATCGTAAGGGCAAAACTAGAGTTTTATTTAAAAATGATGTTACCCATAACGTAAAGAACTCAACTATGAAATTTCATCCAAAATAGAGCTCAAATCGACTTTGAATACATAAAATATGATTTTTTAACTTTAGATTCAAAATCTCCAATTTTCCTCCAAAAATTCATGGTTAAAAATGAAAACCAACTGATGGAATAATGGAGAAATACAAAAATAAGGAATAGATACTTTCCCCCTTGTTAAATAGAGAAGAATGCTGCAAAAATCACTCAATTTCGAGCTCTAGAACTCCAAATATACTCAAAATACCAAATAAACACAATTTGTGCAAAGATATACTATTCAGGTATTTATATAGGGCTACACCGGCACTGTACCAGCAACTTTAATTTTCACTACAATGGTTATAACTTCATCATACGAACTCAAAATATGAAGATTTTTTTTTCTATAATTCCCGAATAATGATAAGGACCTACTCGTTCAATCAAAACTCCATTTGGTGCTTGTTTGCTCCATCAGACATCATTTTTGCTCGTTTAAGAATTATTTAATCTTTTCCAATAAAATTCGATCTTGACTTATCGACATTGTACCAAACTTTTCAGATAACTCCTATAATTCATGCTAAGAATTTTGAAAGTATCCGAATAATTTTTCGATCTCAAAAACTAGAAATGAACCTCTGAGTTGTCACATTTTATGGTTAAAATCATGCTAAAACACACAAAATATTCAAATCCACTCGAAACTCGTCTGAAATCCTCCAATCTCAAACCAAATATGCAATTCAATCATCAAACACATTTTGGACCTATTGGAATCATCAAATCACCGATATGAGGTCATTTTGATCGAAAGTGTGGTAAAACGTAGCTTCCTTAAAGCTCATAAATTCAACCAAAGGTTCAAATTACTCTCAAACACCTCGGGATCCGTGCAAACTACCCAACTAATTCATAAATCACCATCAAAACTAACAGAGCTTTCAGAATCCAAATTCGAGCTCGTTAACCTGAAATGTTGACTTTGGTCAAACCTTTCAAACTTCAAACCTTCCAAAACCCAAAAAAAACCTTATCCAATCTTCATTGGATCTGCTCGGGAATGGTGTCATCAATCTCCGTAAGACATAAATAGCAAAAATAAAGATATGGAAAGGTTCAACCTAGGGAAATGGGTCAAAAATCACAAAATGACCACATGGGTTGTTATACTTCCAAGCTTTGCTAATAATTTTGCTTCCTGAACTTCTACATACCTAACACCTATGGTGAGGATAGGGAGTTATCCTGAACGTACACGTTTTAACCATCATTTCCATCATGGGGGAAAATTCATAGGGCTTAGAGTATGGAAATTATGAGCATGAATCATTCAAGAAATCAAAGTTAGGCATATACTTGATATAACACGATCTTATGAGCCGATAAGGCAAATCTTAAGGACTGAGTTCATAGGGTTGAGCATGCTGAGAGACATGAGTTTGCATACATAACGAGGGTCATGACATGAAGCTGAGATTTATGGAATCTTGGAAGAAGGCTGGAATCACAATCTGATTTAGTTACTTCTCATTCTATGAATCTAAGTACGAATACACCTAAGGAGTACTTGGAACTAAGAAATTGGTATAACATGTGAGCATATGGCAATAGTAGAGTATCACATAGACTGAAGTACGGAGGGACATATGAATAAGCATGGATCGATCTCCCATAGTTACTGATCCTTGACCTTCACACTTGGAACTCAAGGCTTGACCTAGTCCTTTACCTTATAATCTCTCCCTTAGCTTAAAGGTCATCATTTCGAGGATTGGATCCCCTTCTTAAGGCTAGGCAGAAAACACTATATCTTGACTTACCATTTGCCTCTAAGGCTATTACGGAAGGCTTCATGTTTCTCCTGTCGCTCCCCCATTCTTTTGGTTCCTTATTTCATGTTCACGAATTATTCTTCCTTAGCTTCTCTTAACTCCTGCAAGGAGAAATAATTTCAGAGCACCTCTTATTCCACTGAATGGTGTTATTCCATGGAGTACATGAATACATGATTTAGAAGGATAGAAAGATATTTCATCGCATGAAATAGATCATGAAAGAAATAACATTACGTAAAATGTTTTGTATCCCCTTCGTCATAAGTGTGGCGCGCTTCACACCCATGAAAAAGGCTCTATTTAACGTGGCTTTCGGACACCCTAGGACACTTCAAAACCTAATGCTCTGATACAAAGTTTGTCACAACCCGAACATAGGCCCAGATCGGGACACGAAACCTAGAATCATAAATGGATCCAAGTCGACCCATGACATAAACATGTTAACTAAAGCTCAACATAAATAATGTGAAAAACTAACATTTGATATAGCGGAAGTTTAAATATCTAATAACATATGAACAATAGATTACATAACACTGATCTGAAGTTGAATACACGCTATGTCTGATAAGCCTCTATAACCTGACCAGTTGATGGAATAGGACCCCAACTAACTCAATACTAAACTGAAACTAAAAATACCGATACAAGCTGATAAAAAGGTCCTCGAAGGATGAGGAATCACCAACTAGCTGGATAATGATAACTTTGAGGATCTAACTAACAGTAAGATTGAACTTGAATGTCTGAGTCTTTATCATGAAACAATACAACATAGAATTTGTGGTCAATAATTGGAATGTACCGAGTATGCAAGGTAAGTAAAGTTGCTGAGTAAGTAAACTAAAATCATGCATACATAAAACATTTCATCATAAGATTATGAGAGTAAGGATTGCATGCTATTATCTGAAAATATGATTTAAACATAGTTGAATATCATAACTGACAGAAACTGATAATCATAAGTAAAACTGAACATTGGGTTAAATCTGCTAAAAATATAATATCATGACTGATGAACATGCATAACTAAAATCATGAGGAACAATGGGAGACTCTTCATATAACCGACATTACCGCGATAACTCTTATGTGGTCCCGACTATTACACTCAAGTGGGAAGAGTCATCCAAAGCCTTTCCAGGGCTAAAGGCACTACTATAATATCAATATAAAGATGAAGGCCCATTCAGGGCAGGGGAAAGCTCACAAGGGAGGTCCCAATGTATATATGTAAACCTATTTTTGTATGTAGTTCAAAGACCCAGGGTTTATATAAACTCCTAGCCTACTCGATGCTAGACACTACTCCCAAAATATGCAATGTGCTCACCATCATTTTTCAACGAAGCTAAAACCATACCATAAGCTAATATTAGGAGTATAGACTCCAAAACCATATTGTAAGCTGATTTTATAGAACTGAGCTGGATCATGAAAATATACGTAACTTGTGTGAACTTGCCCAAAACATAAAATCATGCATTATTCAAATAGATCAATAATTCAAATCATGGAACCATAAGTTGAGAGTTCATAAACATTCATGCATGCTAAATATATCATCATGCTTGAAATTATGGAACATAAGCTTGAATTTCCTTGAAACATGCATAATAGGGCTTACTTTTCTAATAGCTTGAAAACATGAGTTTATAATAAAATGGAGGATGAAATTTGCCCATTAATCTTAAAATATTTTTTGGAACATTAGAGAATTGGCCGATAGACATATCATAGATAATTTCATGAAATTGGGTTAAAACCCTAAAAGTTCTTAAAATTATACTTGAAACTTAGAATTCATAGATTCATGAGAGATTTGATAAGTTACAAACATTAATAATCATAGAAACATAAATTGAATCATGAGGAACATAAAAGAATTCACCCAGAAGAAGCTCAATCCTAAAACTCTAAAAATTAGAGCATGGGAAGTGAGAATAATGAATACAACTTGAGAAGGGACTGAGGATCAAAGAAACCCCTCACTCATAGCCCTACGCACATGGTTTAATGATCCCTTGAATTGTCTTAAAGAGTCCAAGAAGATTTGAAGAGGTTTAAGAAGAACCCTAGCTCCTTTCTTGAGAGAAAATAAACTATCGATCTTTTGGAGAGGGTGAGGATTTAGGCTAGGTTAATACCATTAATCTGACCTTAAGGAAGCCCAAAACATCATAATTTAAGATTTAGAACCATTAGAGTTTACCAAAATACCCCCAAACATCCAAAAAAACCAACAGGATGGGTCGTTGGTTGCTAGGACAGCCTGTTCTGTTGTTTGTTGTTTTCCTATTGCTGCTTCACAAAACTACTCATAACCTTTTACTCTGAATTCTGATTTATGCAAGGCCAGATGTGTTGGAAAGAAGACACCAACGGTTTCAATTTGAGGTGCTGAATCACCCAAAAAACATTTGTAAAATGGGAGCTATGGTCGTTTCAATTTGACCCTTGTAAGAATATATACAAATGCTCAATCGATAAGGAGGCTATCAACTCAACTTTGTGCTAGAGGTTCCTTATGAACTTAATTTGCATGTAATGCACTTCTTATACTTATGAATTTATCTTAACACCTTTTTTCCATAAATTAATCAGACTTGGGTCTATCCATATACCTAGAACATTTCCAAACTTAGCTCGAGATTTTCAACAACCTAGCAGAACCAATGACCGATCCAATGGGTTGTGGTAACAAACAACAGACCGTTGGTTTTTCCTTTGGTTTTCCCTATTCTTCATTCAAACTTCTCTTAATATGCTTCAACGACCACAAACAACGACCAGTTCAATCAAGCCATGGTCCGTATAATCCCCTCGTGCGTTCTGGGCAAATTTCTGACTACTCTCTGGTCAGGAAACAACGAGCACCTCCAACAACCCATTGGAAACTATAAAGAAGCATATTGAGGTTCCTTGTTTGGTTCTGGTATAATTTTCCTTCTATAAGCCTCAAGTTTGATCTAAGGAACTTTTGGGGTGTTAGACTCATGCTCAGTAACCTCTTCTTGATCATTAATTATGCCTCTCTTTCTTCCTTTGAAGCTCAATTACAACCGGCAAAGGGGGATCAACCATGATCTTTCAACTCCTAGTCATCACAGCCATGCAGTGATGATCATTCTTCAGATTTTTGACTGTGATGCTAGGTAATGTACTCTTTTGAATAGGGTTCATTGATTCTGACAGTTGACCCAACTGTTGTTCAATCTGCTTGATGGCCGTGGCATGTGACTCAACTCTCTGACCCATGCTACATATATCTCCTCAGATGTCTATTAGCTGCTCATCTATGGATCGAACCTTCTTGAGCATCTCAACCATCATGCTCTTCAAACATGCAATAGGAGACACGTACAATCTTGCTCAATCATTGCGTTAATTGTCATTCCTTCTCCATTCTCCTATTTACGAACGATCTCAATTTCTGTCTCTGTAGCCATTTCAGTTGTAATTGTCTCTATATTTATTCCAACCTTGGTTTCCAGAACATTGGTGCCATGTGCCATATCCAAAACCTTCGGCGTTGGATTGAAAACCTACCACCTGATTGTCCAAGAAGTTTTCCTCCACCTTGAAATCTGAATGCTCTATCCTTGGTTCTTGTCCCTAAGTTCCCACAACATAAACTTTTCGGCTGTAGGGCCCATGATATGATTCGTTACCAGGTCCAATGATGTGCGCATATGGCCCAATTCCTTGTCACATTCTACCTCCTTCCTTCAATGGTATGCAGTCAAACCAACATCATATGTACCAGCAGCTGCTTCCGCTTCCCAGGTGTTCTATACCCTATTTGTTTTCATCGCTTCGTGTAGAATAGTGGTAGCTTTCTCCTAGATATGGCTCGTTAGTGCTTCTCCCGCCACTATGTATGCTACACTTTATTACTATTATTTAGTGATCTATAGAAAATCTCCAACAAACTATCATCAACAATTTTTTAGTTTGGGCACTTGGTCAGCTTCTTTTTAATCTCAACTAGGTTTCATGAAGTGCCTCTGTCTTCAGTTGTCGAAAATAATATATTTCATTCTTAAGATACATTATCTTGGAGGGTTGGAAGAATCTCTCTAGAAAAGCTTATTTGAGCTCCCTCCAGTTGGTAATGGAGTCATTGGGCAACTCTGATAACCATAAAGTGGCTTCCCTAAACAGAGAGAATGGGAAGAGTCTTAGTCTTATTGCGTCCTGGCTGACACCGGACAACCTATACGCCTTGCATATTCCAATAAAGTTCATCAAGTTTAGGTTGGCATCATTAGTTGCATGTCCACTAAACACCCCCTTCATGTTCAACAATTGAATCATAGTGCTAGTGATGTCAAAGTTTTCCCAAGCAGGCAAAGGTGGTGGTACAATAGCTCCGGTTGACCCGACATCATTATTGTCCGAGTCATCCTCATCAAATTATTGAGGGGCATATCTCTGGCCTCTGTTTCCCCTTCCATGGCGACCATCATTGACAACCTCAACTTGAGCATCATCGGCTTCTTGAAGTGCAGCTTGCCGAGTTAGCTCGGCTTGCCTAGCTTCTTCAGCAAGAAGGGTATCTCTCTACTATTGGTTCTACATCCTTTGCAGTGTTCTTTAAAGTTCGAGATCCCAAGGAATAAGGGCATTTTCACTCTATTGAGTACTTGGCATTCACCAAGCGACAACCTGTGGGTGTCCAAAAAACATAAAGAAAACATAATTAAGGAAATAATAACAAAAAGTTAAATACAAGTAATTAATCTAATATTAGCCATATTCCCCGGCAACGACACCACTTTTTGATAACACTCAAACTCATACTTTCCGGCAAAGAATGAAGTGGACATTGTCAATAAAGAACCCAACAAAGAGGTTAGGGTCGGACCCACAGGGAATAAGGTGAGAATTAGACTATTGCTGGTACTTAAACTTGTTGGTGAGTTATCTCCATATTAGGGTTTAAAGAAAAAGAATATTAAAACAAGATTGCAATAGTGGTTGTTATCAAGATTTACAAATAACTAGGGTAAGTGTTCCCCATGGGTTCATAACTACTTCGGGTATACAAACGTGATCAATCCCAATGCTTACTTGTAGAACTAATAACTAGGGTTCATCCAAATGACTGGTTCATCCCAATTGGATGATTATACTCAATTACTGGGTCAGGTCTCATGAGAGATTTCAAACTAGCTGTTATTAATATGTTCCAAAATAACTTTCCTACAACCGCAGCTCAAGCCATACAATAATCATAAAAATCAAGACTTTGTTGTAATTCTCTTTTCATAATCTCTACTTCTCTAGGTTCAAGCAAGTAAAGAATTTTGGCAAGTCCTAATGTTGTGCCCCATTAAGAAATTTTTAAAGATGAAGAGAATACGATGCAAGCGTTTAGCATTGGTTTCGAATTACTTTGTGTAACCTTAATTCCTTAATCCATCATGGTTCTCAAAATCCTGGTTATGGAGGTTTTACTCTCTCATGATTGTAAGATTGTAATTAGTATTAATAAACAAACACATAATTAAATACTTACAACAATAATTGGAAGAAAACCTGCTTTGAATATTGATGAAAAGATCAAGAACAATTGAGAAAACCAAGTGTTAATCTCAAGAATTGCTCTCCAAAACTTGATAATAATTCACAGAAAATTAAACAAAAAAACTTCTCTCCCAGTAATCACACGTCATCTGATATGTTTTTCTACAAAAAACCATAAAATGTATTTATACAGATATCGAAAACCTTTTTCTAAGCTAACAGGGAAATTTCCATATCTGGCGCCGACTCATCCTATGACTGGTCATATTATTCATAACAGGATTGTACGGGTCATACCTTGCTCTCGTACGTTTCTTGGCTGCTGTAGAATTGACTAAGTGTTGGTAGCTTGTATGACTCATACCATGATCCTACGAGTTGTACAATCCATCCGGGGCTTGGTGCTAAGGACTTTGACATCTTCTAAAGTTTTCAACGAGTGTTGCAGTACAACTCGTACCTTCCTCCTACGGCTCATAATTGCTTGTTGCATCTTGAGTTCTTCCAAGTCTTTAAGAATCACTGAAGCTCCCCATGGTTCCTGGTACGAGTTGTAGGCAGATGCTATGATTCGTAGGTTCCACCTGTAGCAGGACACTTCTTGTGCAAATTTTCTCTAAAGTTTTCCATGACTCTAGTTACAGCTCATACTAAGAATCGTACTTTGCCTTTGAATTGTTCCAGAATTCTGAGCTTTTCCATGAGTTTTAGTATGGCTCGTACCATTTAGGTACAACTCATACTAAGATTGGTACTTGGCTAATTTTATACACTTTTATACATCTTTTGCACATTTTTGTTCCAACACCTATTCTCCTTGAAAACAAAGTAAAAACACCTCATATCTGTATAAAAATACCTAGGTCCATGCTATTTTCTCAATTTTAAGCATTGAAAGTGTTGTAAACTCACAACACATCATATACCCTCGGAGTAAGGAGGAGTATGCTGGTCATTGAGAGTTGTTCTGTAAAATCTTAAGGACTGATAGTTGTTTGCAAAGTTCAGTATTATGAGTTTTGGTTGAAGTCAGTTACATTTCTTGGACATGTGGTGTCTAGTTTGGGTGTTCAGGTAGACTCTCAAAAGATAAAAGTGGTGAAGAACTGTCCTACATCCATCACTCTATCTGACATTCAAAGAGTTTTTGATTTAACTGATTATACAAAAGGTTTGTAGAAGGGTTTTCATCTACTGCTTCTCCTTTAACCCGGTTAACTCAGAAGAAGGTCAAGTTTCAGTTGTCCGACGCTTGTGAGAAGAGCTTTCAGGAGTCCAAGACTCAACTCACTTATACTCCAATTTTGACCTTACTAGAGAAGATGGATGGCTTTGTGGTCTATGGTGATGCCTCTAGAGTTGGCCTTGGGTGTGTGTTGATGCAGCACAATAAGATCATCATCTATGCTTCAAGAAAGCTTAAAGCTTATGTGAAGAATTATTCGGCTCATATCATTGAGTTAGCAATGGTAGTGAAGATTCGGAGACATTATTTGTACGGTGTCCATGTTGATGTGTTCACTGATCATAAAATCCATCAGTATGTATTTAGTCAGAAAGACCTAAATCTTTGAAAGCGAAGATGGCTTGAACTTCTCAAGGATTATGACATGAGTGTTTTTTATCATCCGGGTAAAGCCAATGTTGTGGATGATTCCCTTAGGAGGTTATCCATGAGTAGTGTGTCTCATGTTGAGAGGGGAAGAGGAAGTTGATTAGAGATGTTTACAGGCTTTCTCATTTAGGGGATTGCCTTGCAGCTTGGCATATGGTAGTGTCACTGTTCAGAATGGTTCAAAGTCTTTGTTAGTGGTAGAAGTTAAGGGAAAACAAGATGATAATCCTATTCTGCTAAAGTGGACGAAAGTTTTCCACAATTAGAAAGTGGAATTCTTTTCCCAAGGGGAATGCTGTGCTATGATATCAGGGCCAATTATATGTTCCAAATGTGAATTTTGAGTCAACAGATATTAGGAAAGGCTTTTAGCCCTCGATATTCTATTTATCTAGGTTCCACTGTGATGTACCATGACTTACGAGAAGTTTACTGGTGGCATGGTATGGAGAGAGACATTGCGGACCAACAAGTTAAGGTTGAGCATTAGAGACTTGGAGATATAACTTAGGATATTAGTAATCCTACTTAGAAATAGGAAGTGATAAATATGGACTTCATTACAGAGTTACCTCAAATGCATCGACAACATGAGTCTATATGTGTGGTAGTGGATTGGATAACTAAGTCAGCCCATTTCTTGCCAGTCAAGACCACTAATTCAGTGGAGAACTATGCTAAACTTTACATTCGGGAGTTAGTCAGGTTGCATGAGGTTCTTTTTTCTATTATTTTTTTATAGGGGTACTCAAAACACATCTCAGTTCTGAAATTCTTTCCAGAAAGGTCTTGGTATCCAAGTAAATCTCCGCAGAGCTTTTCACCCATAAAGAGATGGTTAGGTTATGCAGACCATTCAAAATATAGAGGACAAGCTGACAGCATGCACGATCAACCTCAACAGTATCTCAGATTACCACTTGACTCTCATAGAGTTTGCTTACAATAACAATTTCTATTCCAATATTCAGATGGCCCCTTTTGAGGCACTTTAGGTGCGGAGATGTAAATCCCCTATTGGGTAGTTTGAGGTAGGTGAGACTACATTTATAGGGTTAGATTCAATCCATGAGGCTTTGGAGAACGTTCAGATAATTAGAGATAGGTTGAAAATCGCTCAGAGTTGTAAAAAATTCTATGTAGATATAAGGAGGAGAGAACTTGATATTCCGGTTGACGATAGGTTATTTTAAAAGGTTTTGCCCACGCAAAGGGGTGATGAGAATTGGTAGGAAGAGGAAACTTAGTACCGGATATGTTGGTCCTTAGAGGATTCTGAGGCACATTGGTAAGGTAGCTTGTGAGTTGGAGTTAGCATCGATGCACTTGGTCTTCCATGTGTCCTTGTTGAAGAAGTGGATTTAGTTGTACCTCTAGGGGAGGTGGGTGTGAAAGATAGCCTCTCTTATAAAGAGGTTCCAATTGAGATTCTTGACTTTCAAGTTCGTAAGTTGAGAAACAAGGAAGTGACTTCCTTGAAAGTTTTATGCAGGAATAGGTTGGTTCACGGAGCTACATGGGAAGATGAAGCAGATATGATGATCAAGTACCCTTATCTATTCTCTCCTAATTCAGAACCAGCTTGAGGTAAAAATTTCCCTTGTAGTATTCTTATTAGTTTCTTGACCTACTAGTTGTTCTTAAAATTCTTGTATGACGCATTTCCCATGAGTTCAGTCGGGTCTTACAATCAGTTAAATCATCAATTATGTCGGTATTTTAGACCTCAAAAATTGGTTTCAGCATTAATAGCTCTTCCCTATCAGTTTAGTTTAAGCTTTCATTCCAGTACAAATAATCTCAAAGGGGATATTGTAACACCTCAAATCTTAAACAACATTTTGTTAGTAGTTAAAGAGGTTTTAGGTCGGTGTGGGGACACCACAGTTGATTCCACGAACCATATTCCAAAAATACAAAGTATCCTAAATATCATGGAAAATATTCAAATATTTTCTCCTATTTTAGAGAAAGTTCCACGGCTCAGTCGATGGACTGTTGTCCGTAAGGACGACCCATCTTGTTAGCCATGGAAAATGTTCAAAAAGTTGGCCACCTTTCCTAGAAGAAGTCCATGGACTGTCATTTCAATTGATGAACCATCCTGTCAACTATGGAAAAACACCTGAAATTGACAAGATTCAGAGCAACAAAAGAAGGAACGGTCGGTGGTCAATCATTAGAAAGGACAGACCAACTGACAAACTGTGGATTTAAGGATGGCTCGTGGGACCATAAAGGAAGAATTTCAAAATGGTTCTATGATAACGCTCAAACCAAACCTCTTACTGAAGTGAGAAGCGGACCTTGTCAATAAAGAACCCAACTAGAGGTTGGAGTCAAACCAACAGGGAATAGGGAGACTGGATTATAGGCGGTAATTGAACTTGTAAGGTAGTCACTTAAAAAATAGGGGGATTCTAAAAGAAATCAATAGTAAAAATAAATATCAAAATTTTGATGTTAAATCAATATCAAAGGATAACTAGGGTTTTTGTTCCCCATGGGATCATAACTACTTTGGGTATACACTCGTGATTATCACCAATACTTGATTATAGAACTGACAACTTAGGTTCATTCAAACGACCGGACAGTCCCTATTGAATGACTATACTCTATAACTCTACCAAGTCTCATAAATGATTTCAAACTATCTGTTATTACTAAGTTCCAGATTTAACTATCCTGCGACCACAACTCAAGTTAATACAATGATCATCAAGATCAAGGCTCTGTTGTAATTCTCTTTTCCTAGTCTCTACCTCTTCGACCAAAGCAAGTAAAGAATTTGGGAACATCCTAACGTTGCACACCATTAAAAATTGTTAAAGATGAAGAGAATACAATATAAGTGTTTGTATTGGTTTTAAGATCACATTGTGTAACCCTAGCATGTTAATCCACCATGGTTACCATAACCCTAGCTATAGAGGTTTTAGCCACTAATAGTTGCAAGGTTGTGAATTGCATTCATTATTAAAGACATAAAACAATACTTACAACAATGATTGAGAAAAACACTTCCTTCGATTACTCCACAAAATCTTTAAAAACAAGTAGTAAGAACAAAAGGAATTCAAGAACAGGTTGATCACAAGTTAAGACAAACTCAATCCTCTCATTCTCAAGGTTTCTCTTATCTAATTTTATCAAAACTGACGTACCCATAATAATAAAACCTAAATTATATTTATATAGACACAATAATCCTTTTCCTAAATAAACAGGGTGAATTTCCATATCTTTCGCCGCCAGTGCCATGACTCGACCTGTGATTTGTAGCATGCTCCTATGATCCATAGCTTCCTCACGTACAATCTCAACTGGCTAAATTCTTACTAAGTGTTGGATTTGGGTACGACTAATACCATCGAATCACGCCTCGTACTGAGCTCCCATACTTTGAATCAGTGATTTTGATGTTTTTATGAAGTTCATCACGACCGGAATGGTACGAATCGTACCTTCATCTCATGGGTGGTATTACTTTTCGTAGCAGGAGTCACACTCAAATGCAATTCTTATGGATTTCACCATGACTTCCTCATCACGACTCGTACAAGCCTGCCACTAATCGTACTAGGACTCATGGGTCACATCTGCTCAACCTTAAATTTCAGCAACTTCTCATGGCCATTAGTACAACTCGTAGGTCCTTCCTACGATCCATACTCTGGTCTGCACTTTTTGCCCATTTTACACTTTTTAATCTATCTTTTGCAATTTTCAGATCCAACACCTTTTTATCTTATAAAAAAAGGAAAAGTACCTCATATCCACATAAATACACCTAATTCCATGTTTTTTTCTAAGTTTTGAGCGTTGAATTTGCTGCAAACCCACAGCACATCAACACCCTTAACTTAAGACTTTTGTATGTCCTCACGCAAAGAAAAGAAAAACCAAAACACAATGCTCAACTAGAAAATAGACTTAAAATACTACAGCCAATACTCAAACAAACCTATACTTTCTATACAAATTCTATTGACCCTTTCTCATGGAACCACATCAGCTAATGCAGTACAACAGACCTCAAAACATCAAAAACAGGGATCGAAACATATCATCTATCTATCAACAAGAAATCAAGTCATCACCAATGTTTTTCACACATACCAATAGTAAAAGCAAGAATAATCCATGTACCCTCGCACAAATGAAGTCCCCACTTAGATGTGATATGTCAAACATGATATGGGACTAAAAAAGAAAGGCGCTTACTCTCTCAAAGAAGTTACGAGTATTTTGTGTCAGATACCATAGGCTTGCCCTTATTTTCTTTGCATTGGTTCATCAGATGGTCGAGTTAGGATCACTATAGGACTTGTATGGCTTGTAATGTAGGCTCAGGGCTGGACATGATAAAGATGGAAGATTTTACAAGTGACTATTCCTTACTTGGCACTACATACATTGGCTACACCATTCACCTAATTCACCCTTTTNCTACATACATTGGCTACACCATTCACCTAATTCACCCTTTTATTCTTTCATTCCCCTTTTTCCATTTTTCTCCCTTTTTATTCACTTTTGCATAGGTGTGGTGAGTTTTCTCTTTTCAGCTTTTTTTAAAATTTCATTGAGCTCTATTTTTAAACATTTACAGCATATTTATTTATTTATTTATTTCATCTTTTTATTTTCATCTCACCGCACCTCATATTCCACTATTTCTTTCTTTTCTTTCCTTTTCCTTTCTTCCATTCCCACCTTTTATGCACCCCTACTCTAGCCACCCTCAACTTAAGCATTTTGCTTATGTTAAGGTTCACAATATCCAAGGAAGGACTAGGTCCAAAATAGGTTCATTACAAAAAAATGGGTACAGTTAATCGGTAAGTCAAAGAAACATGGTCTATTAAGGCTCAAAATTGGGAATAAGGGATTCATGCAACTTTTGGTAGGGCAATATAGGCTAAAAGTGAGATAAGCAAACAATGGCCTATGAGCAACTTCTAACCAACCATTCTTATCCTATGCAGAGACTAACTAGGCAAGTTATAGATTTACACCACAATACCGAACTGACTAATGATGGAAGAAAAGAGAAAATAAACCAGCANCAACCATTCTTATCCTATGCAGAGACTAACTAGGCAAGTTATAGATTTACACCACAATACCGAACTGACTAATGTACCTCACTCACACATGGTACATGAACTATTTTCACCTCATTTGTCTGGTTTATACATGGCTTAACAAAACTATTCATGCTGACAAAATAAATGACATCAAAAGAT
Source organism: Datura stramonium (assembly GCA_018107945.1). Taxonomy (NCBI): domain Eukaryota; kingdom Viridiplantae; phylum Streptophyta; class Magnoliopsida; order Solanales; family Solanaceae; genus Datura; species Datura stramonium. The sequence continues at coordinate 21,527 of JACEIK010005063.1, read as the reverse complement.
CCACAACAATCATGCATATTGTCACAAATACATAGCTATTGTATCAGAAAATTTTTAAACAGGGTCACAGGGTAAATTTTTTTACAAAAAACAAAACTAGTGCAATTTTCTTGGCTGAGTACTCCTAAGCTACTTTCTAATTAAATAAAATCCACAAACTAGAAATAAAAATCCTATACATGCCAGTTCTACTAGATAGCATTTCTGAGGGAATAGAAACACTGCAAGAAAAACCCTCAGACGGACAAAAATCCGAAAAATCACAAGTACAGCCCATCCTTTTTTTTAAAAGTTAGTTTCGTCCTCGAAGAATTGTCTAGAAGAACATAAGGGAGAGAACATACCTGTGGTGCACTAGGCGCTCCTATCATCTTGTGGAGGTGGTACCTCCACTGCAATAGTGGCACTAGCGTTGGCCGACGCGCTCAATTGTGTGTCAATAGGAGGAGTTTTCCCCCCCTCAACAGTCATGGCCGTTTGAACGGCCTCTTAAAATTCCTAGGCTGAATATGGCTCTCCAAAAGGGTCATGGCCATGGGCAATCTTGGGTTGGGGTGCGATGGAACTGTGTGCTCCTCTAGCTCTCTCATGCAGCTCCGTCATATGTTTGTCATGAGTCTGCATGCTCACTGCTCTAGCCCGATTGCGCTATTTACTCTCCTTCTTTCTTTTCTTCCTCAAACTCTCCTCACTGGCATCTTCAATAGCTCTCTTATTGCCTTTATCACCATCTGCAGTCGGCTCGTAGTATGCTGCCAAATCAATATCCTCATCAAGCTCGGCATCTCGGTCTGGAAGAGTGGGGGCTGCTAAAACTGTTGGTTGTCGCGATGAAAACTCAACTACTTGGCTCCAAAGAGCTCCCAACTCCTCACTAAGACTGCTGGTATTTGTCTGCTCCGCCATTCTCTCATTGAAACGGCTCTCAAAACTATCTAGGTGGGCATGTAGATCCTGAGCTGCTGCTTCTATCTCTTACTTGACCCATGGTTTGACATTATCCATCATGGACTGAATCTTACGCTCTGCCATGGTCAATCTTTTAGCTAGCTGTAGGAGGAATACATGTGGTACCAAGATGTACCCTGCTGGTGTCTGAGCCTACATGCTGGGCAGTGGTGTAGTTGAGGTGCTGGGAGCCGACTCTGAATGACCGATGTTTGTAGCTGGTGTCTCGCTTTGCTCCTATGTCATGGAGACATTCACCTGCACGTCCCCTGCTGGCTGGGCTGTTTGGATAGCTGTAGGAATCCTTGATCTGCTTATCGGGTTCATCTCATCACAGATAAGGCCTATGTCTAAAATACTTTGGCCTCTACTAAACCGCTCATCACCCAGTGGAACTTCTGCCTCCATGCATAATCTGAATACAAGACTCGGAAATGAGATAGTAGTGCTTACTACCACTGCCCGATATTGTATCTCATCGGCTTTGATCCTTAGAATATTAATGGGGTAACGAGACATGAGGCCTACAACCAAAGCCGCTCTGTCAGCACTCAGTGTGTTGTCATTGACCGTGGGTGCTAACCGATGGTGCACTAGTGTCCAGCAGGCTTTTGCAACGAAGTTCAGTGAATTCTTTGTCGCCTACTTTCCTCTTGTAACCCATTCAGCCTCATCTTTGTTCTCAGCAATCACCTCAACTAGCCATTGAAGTTTCCTCTGTCACTCTTGCACACTCAAGGATCTGATCTGCTTCATCATCTTCACTCTGTAATCATACTTTGGCATCATCTTGGTAGGCAAGAACTGTGGGTCATACAACAATCGAGCAATGGTCCGCTCGGATATATCAACTTCTCAACCTCAGACCATAACACTCTCCAGACGAGGTTGTACTTTTATTTTCTGCCCTTCTTTTGCCTTTACCTCCATTATGGCCAAGTAGTTGGCATAGAACTCCCAAACTATGTTTTCTGTGTACTATGTCGGAGTCTTTTCAATCCACTCAAAACTATAAAAGCTAAAAATGCACTTCATCTCCTCAACTTCATTCAATGCAGTTGTGAGGATCTGTGGTTCTTCTTGAATACTCCTCCATTGAATATTCTTGGCGGTGAGAGAGATGCCTTGTTCATAGAATTCTTTGGCTCCCGGAACTCTCCACCAGATTGTGCGATTTTCCCTAGGTGGGGTCTGCTCTTGTGTATCAGTAGGAGCCTCTTCCTCGGACTCATCACTGCCGCTATCCTCTTCACTCTGGGTCTCTCTTGACCCTTCCTCAGCATTGGAGTCGCTCCATGAATTTTGATGTTCCTCTCTAACTCCCTCTTCAGACTGGAGAGCTTGAGCGGATATGGCAGTGGTTGCTTCAACATGGGCCTTTGCTCTCACCCTAGTGGTTCTGGTTCCATCGGTNGCAGTATAAATCCAAGTGGATACCTCTTCAGACTGGAGAGCTTGAGCGGATATGGCAGTGGTTGCTTCAACATGGGCCTTTGCTCTCACCCTAGTGGTTCTGGTTCCATCGGTGTTCGAGGTGTCTATTTGATATAACTCAACCAAACCACTAGGTGAGTCTCTGGCCTTGTTAGACTCCTAGTCAGTCGGTTCATCAATCAATCTCCTTTGGGCTGATGATTTATCTGCCCCGCGTTTGTACATCGTTGTACCTGTAGAGAAAGAAGTTGGCAATCCATTTTTGAAAAAGAAGAGCTAGAAAGAAGATGTTCTGAATTTCATCACGGGTCAACAGTAGGAATCATACCACGAAGGTACGACCCCTGGAAACTCCTAGAATTGCTTTAGTTTTCACTATGACTCGCAGGTACGACTCATACCACAAGGGTACGATCCGTACTATGAGTCGTCTGATGAAGCCCAGCTTTTATGTTGTTCTGAATTTTTTCACGACTCATGGTACGACTCATAGGTCGATTCCATGAGACGTAGGAAGGAAATTTTTACACCACTATGTTCAGATTTGTAGCACGAGTGCTCTGTATGACTCGTAGTGGCATTCTACGGTTAGTACTTTGCCTCGTACCACTTCAAATTTTCTTTTCTCGGTTTTTTTTGCAAGGACTTTTTGTTTTCAATTTTTAGGGTACTCAAACATCCCCCTAGGTATTGGCACATTTCAAACTTATTTCAACAATGCTCAACCCTCCCAATAGCCTTTTATCCATAACCTAGCCTAGAACCTCTAAGAATTTTTTTTCCGAAGTTTCAACTCAACTCAACAATCAACATTCATTCAAGTTTTCATGAGTATCACAGTTTCAACCCAATGAAATCGTATTTCCTATTTTTCACTACACAAAAGCTTGACTTTCAGCCCTTTTCACTTTTATTCATGAGTGATTAAAGAAATTCAAAATGGAATACTTACTTGTTTCCTGTTTCATGGACTGAAAATTAACTTCGGGATTTTCAATCTTAGTGGGAGAAAGGATTTTGCTCGATTCCCTAGTGATGAGAAGCTACGGATGTGAGGGAGGTTCCTTCGTTCGTGGGTTTCTGGTGTTTGCGTGGGAGAGGGGTGTAATTTGATGTTTTAAATAGGTAGGGACAGATTAAAAGAATCTCAGCCGATTCGGGTTATTTTGACCCATTACAACTCGTACCACGAATTGTAGGTAGATCCAACAACTCGTCCGCTGGACTCGTGGACAACTTTTTAAAGGAAACTTACCTGACGACCTATGAATACATCGTACAATCCGTACCACTTAGGTACGATCTTTAGGATGAATCATAGGCTAGGGCTTGGGATCTTTTGTTCTGAACCTCACCACGACTGCTTCTACGGCTCGTAGGATCTTATTATGGGTCATACTGAGAGCCATAGCAGCTAATGTTTCAGCCTCCTGTTTTCAATTCTCCCTGCACACTGAGCACACATTAGTTCATTAACTTGGGTTGCCTCCCAAGCGCTATCGTGGCACGACGTAGGTAGGCTGGTTACTCAAACTTCACCAGTTAACCACTTGGGTTGCCTCAAAAGAAGTGCCTGATTTAACGTCGCGGCACGACGCAAATCTCTTGACTACTAAGAATTCATCAAGTAATTCATACTCATCCTCCAGTGCTGAGATCACACTAAATTCCTTGAGTTGCTTCATTGTTTTGTAGATGTTTAATGTGACCTCTTATTGATTTAGCCTAAACTTCAACAGGCCAGCTTCTACATCTACTAGAACCCTCCCGGTCGCAAGGAATAGTTGCCTCAAAATGATGGGGACCTCATAACCAACCTCGCAATCCAAAATCACGAAGTCTGCTGGGAATATAAATTTATCAACCTTGAAAAGTACATCGATCTGGGTCGCCACCAGCTTCTTAACTGTTCTGTCGGCCATCAGTAGCCGCATGTTGGTCGGTGTAGGAGTTCCCAACCCTAAATTTTTGAATACAGGCAAGGGCATCAAATTAATGCTAGCTCCCCTATCACAAAGTGCCCTTGCAAACTCAACATTGCCAATCATGCATGGGATAGTGAAAGCACCTGGGTCTTGCTTTTTCTATGCTAAGAGCCTGTAGCTATGGCACTACAGTGATGCACATTGTCAATAGGCTCATAACTCACAGATCTTTTCTTTATTACTAGGTCCTTCATAAACATTGCATATCCTGGCATTTGCTCTAAAGCTTCGACCAATGGTATGTTCACAAATAGCTGCTTCGGCATTGAAATGAATTTTTGGAACTTACCATTTTCCACCTTTTTCTTAATTCTTTGGTGGAATGGTGGTGATGGTCGTAGGATAGTTTTTTGTACTTGTGTTACACCTTTATCCTTGGCAGCTTCCTTCTCACCTATCGGGGTCAGTTGCAACTCAACAATCTCTTTCTCAACACTTGTGTCATCATCCTCCACTATACTCTCTTTCTTCCATTTAACTTCAACTGGAAACGGGAGGTCAACTATGGTTTTACCACTCCTAGTCATTACCTCCATACAATGTGCATTGTTCTTCAGATTTTGGAAAATGTTTATAAGCAGTGTACCCTTTTGTCTAGGGTTCATTGATGCTGACAGTTGCCCAAGTTGGTGTTCAATTTACTTGATGTTAGTAGCATTTGATTCCACCTATTGACCCATACATGACAAATCTCCTCGGATCTCATTTAGCTGATCATCAGTTGACCTCACCTATTTCAACATCTCAGTCATCATTGTTTCCAACTTTTATTGACCAGCCTCCCCTTATCGTGCATTGGGAGGCAAATAGAATCTAGCTTGGTCATTGCGATAGCCATCATTGCACCTCCAATCACCTTCGCGCCCACAACCTCGGTTCCTATCTCTGAACCTATTACTGTTGTAGTTGTATCTATATTGATTTTGACCTTAATTTCCAGAACCTTGGTGCCAATTTTCTTGTCCAGACGCTTGGGCGTTTGTTCGAAAACCCGCCACCTGGCTATCCAAAAAGTTTGCCTCCTCCTAAAAATTAGAGTGATCAGCTCCTTGCTCCCTGTCTTGAGTACACACTGCATTAACCTGCTTGGCTCCAACTCCCATAATATGCTTTGTCAGCAAGTCCAATGATGTGCGCATGTGAGCCAACTCCTAGTCGCGCTCTTCTTCTTTTCTTCATTGGTCAGCAGTCAGACCAACAACATATGTGCTTGCCATTGCATCAACTTCCCTCGTATGTTAGGCCCTGTTTGTCTTAGTCACCCAGTCAAGAATGGTAGCAGCTTGCTCCCAAGAGTGACTCATCAATGCTCCTCAATCTACCGTGTCTACTACAGCCTTGGTACTGTTTTTTAGAGACCTATAAAAGATTTCCAGCAAACTATCATCTGGAATTTTGTAGTTGGGGAATTTAGTCAACTTCTTTTTGAATCTCAACCAAGTTTCATGAAGTGCCTCAGTCTTCATTTGTCGAAAATTATAGATCTCATCTTTTAGCTGTAACATTTTGGATAGGGGAAAGAATCTCTCCAAAAAGGCCTTTTTAAGCTCCCTCTAGTTGGTTATGGAGTCGTTGGAAAATTTCGATAACCACAAAGTAGCTTCCCCAGAAAGAGAACAAGGGAAGAGTGTGAGACGTATTGCATCCTGGCTTACTCAAGGCAACTTGTATGCCTTGCATATTCCTACAAAGTTCATTAGGTGCAGGTTTGCGTCATCCGCTACATGACCACTAAACAACCCTATCATATTTAGTAACTGAATCATGGTGCTTGTAATGTTGAATTTTTCCCCAACAGGCAGTGGTGGTGGCATAATTGCTCAGGTTGACCCGACTTTATCAATATCTGGGTCATCATCATCATCAATGTACTGAGGGGCGAATCTATGAGCTCTTTCGCCCCTTCCTTATTGACCAGCATTTACCATTTCCTCTCTCTCATCTTCCGCTTGCTGTAGTGTAGCTTGCCGAGCTAGCTCAGCTTTCCTAGCATCTTTAGCTATGCGTGCCTCTCCTTGCTCATGGTTGTCCATGTTACGCAGTGCTCTCTCGATTTCTGGATTTAATGGAACAAGAGGATCTCCTCTACTCTGAGTTCTTTACATTTATCGGAGAACAACCTATGTGTATCAAAAACACAAAAATAAACATAATTAAGGAAATAACTACCAAAAATTTAATTACAAGCTAATAACCTAGTTTCAACCATATTCCCCAGCAACGACGACACTTTTTGATAACCGCTCAAACCACACCTCTTACTGAAGTGAGATGCGGACCTTGTCAATAAAGAACCCAGCTAGAGAATGGGGTCGAACCCACAGGGAATTGGGAGACTGGATTATAGCGGATAATTGAACTTTTAAAGTAGTTACTTCAAAATAGGGGGATTCTAAAAGAAATCAATAGTAAAAATAAATATCAAATTTTGATGT